>CM056052.1:461369155-461541655 GCA_029574335.1 Rana kukunoris | reverse complement strand
CAACAGACTGGATTATACAGCGGCAGACACACGCTGTTTTACTAATGAAAAGGTACGGCTGCATATGGATTACAGATCGGCAGACACGCTGTTTTACTGCTGACTCAAGTATAAGCCGAGGGGGTAGCTTTTCAGCCTAAAAAAATGGGATGAAAAACTCAGCTTATACTCGAGTATATATGGTAAATAGGTTTTTATTAGGGTTGTCCCGATACTACTTTTTTAGGACCGAGTACAAGTACCGATACTTTTTTTCAAGTAGTCGCCGATACCGAATACCGATACTTTTTCAAATGTGTCCCCAAATGCAGCCATGTCCCCCCACATATATTGCAGCCATGTCCCCCCACATATTGCAGCCATGTCCCCCCACATATTGCAGCCATGTCCCCCCACATATTGCAGCCATGTCCCCCCACATATTGCAGCCATGTCCCCCCCCCATAGATGCAGCCATGTCCCCCCCCCATAGATGCAGCCATGTCCCCCCCCATAGATGCAGCCATGTCCCCCCCCATAGATGCAGCCATGTCCCCCCCCATAGATGCAGCCATGTCCCCCCACATATTGCAGCCATGTCCCCCCACATATTGCAGCCATGTCCCCCCCCCCCATAGATGCAGCCATGTCCCCCCCCCCCATAGATGCAGCCATGTCCCCCACATATTGCAGCCATGTCCCCCACATATTGCAGCCATGTCCCCCACATATTGCAGCCATGTCCCCCACATATTGCAGTCATGTCCCCCCCATTTCGCAGCCATGTTCCCCCCATATTGCAGCCATATCCCCCGTACCTGATGATGATGCCCCCGCCACCTATACAAAGCCACTGCCTCCGCGAACATTGTAGGCTCCTTTACTTTCAATAGCCGTTTTCCCTGCAGTGCGCCATGTAAAGGACACACCCTCTTGCTCAGGATTGGACAGGTATCGGGGGTATTTGCGGGAGTACAAGTACTCCCGCAAATACTCGGTATCGGTCCCGATACCGGTATCGGGACAACCCTAGTTTTTATAATCAAAAGCTGGTTGATAGTGGTTAAAATTGCTAGACAACGGTCATGTGTATTGTCACTCTGAAAGTTCATGCAGGGGTAGTTGTTTATTTTGCTTATTGTATGGTTACCTTGTAGATACTTGGGTATTGGTTTAAAAATGGTTTTCACCCAAAGATTATTTATTTTTTTAGATGAAAGCTGTGCAAATTATTTCTAAATAGACCCCTTAGTGGACTAATTTAAGTGGAATTCCAGGCTATAAACGAACAATTCTTAAACATGCATCCCGATCCAACTCCTATTCGAACCAACTTGTGAAAGAAAGATGCTTACACTTACCTATTCTCAGGGCGCTCCATTCCAATCACTTAATTGGCTACCAGCAGCAGCTTCAGGGGAGAGGAGGGACAGCCACGAAAAGATGCCCCAAAGTAAGCCTATGGGCGACATCACAACACAGGCATTATAGCCATTGTCTGATCACTCTTCTTCTCTGAAGCCGGCCGCTGGGGAGATCTAGTGATCATAGTGGAGCACTGGGAGAAGAGGCAAGTATATGCATCATGATTTTACAGGGTAGTTAGAAATTGCAGTTGAGGATGAGAGCAGGTTTAAGCATACTTGGTAATAGCCTGAAATTCAGCTTTAAAGTCTAGCTTTACCTGAAACAGGTTTGTTCTTTAGTTTAGGATAGGGAATAGTAAAATCCTATGCCACTTTATTTTTGGAACTTTCTGTGCCTGACACACAACAGGAAAGCAAAAATATTATCAAAATAAGGAAACTTCCTCTCCAAGTTGTAACTGGAACACACTCCACATTGAAGAATTTCCCTTCACCGGTTTTGGTTACAACTGTAAAATTAAGCTACTTACTGTCCAGTGAAAATCACTAGGACAAACAAAAGGTACATCTAAAAAAACAGTTTGGACAAACAGTAAAGTTTATACCATACTGGGGTTCCAACTGTTCCATGTTCTTTACAAAACTAAAAAAATTATCTTGAGAAGCAAAACTAAAAAAATAATCTTGAGAAGCAATTTAAAATGATAACTACATGCAGAAAACATCTATCAAACTACTCATGACCAGGTGGAAGTACAGCCCCAATTCCAAAAAAAGGTGCGACACTGTGCAAAATCTACATAAAAACAGAATGCAATTATCTGAAATTCTCATTAACCCATAGTTTATAATAGAACAAAAATCTAAAATGTTTAAACCAAGAAAATGTACAATTAAAAAAAAAGGAAGCTTATTGGGAAATTGATGGCAGCAACATGTCTCAAAAAAGTTGGACAAGGCCATGGCCATGTTTCCCACAGGGTAGCACCCGCCCCTAACATTTGGTAAACAGTTGGGAACTGAAAAGACCAGTTACTGGAGTTTTGGGAGAGGAATGTTGTCCCATTCTTGCCCGATAGAGGACTCCTTTACTATGAAGCAGTTCAGCATTGTCCTGCTGAAATAAGCAAGGCCTTCCCTGAAAAAGGTGTCTGGATAGAAGCATATGCTGCTCTAAAACCTGTATATATTTTATATATATTTCATATAATATATATAATTTCAGCATTGATGGTGCCTTTCCAGAAAAGAGCACAGATAACAAGCCCATCTTTACTTCTAAGACACTCAGACTCTCCAAGATGCTCTTTTAATACTCAATCATAAGTTACCGACCTGTTGCCAATTAACCCAATTAGTTGTAAAATGTCCTTCCAGCTCTTCCTCGTCAGTACCACTTACTTGTGTTGTCCTGCCTCAAATTTCCGTAAAATGTATTGGCGCCATCATTTTCAAAACCTTTTTTTCCCCAAAATTATAAATTTTCTCAGTATAAACATTTGATATACTTTCTATTTTCCACTGTGAAATAAGTATAAGTTTGAGAGTTGCAAATCATTGCATTGTATGTTTATGTAGATTTTACACAGCACCCCAACTTTTTTGAATTAGGGTTGTATGTTGAAATATCATGGCAGACGAAGGTTTATTCACATATATTGTAACAAGAAATACACATTTTATATCAATAAAATCACTCTGGAGGTTAAGTCTGCCCTATCGACATTAATACCCTCTAGGCGTAATCAATTGAAAGTACCAGGGTAAGGAAGAAGCCAAAACAGATTTTATTTGGACCATTCACACTGAAATATCAGCAATGAGAAACAGTAATTGGAAATACCTCTATCGTGGGATGCGTGTTATGCTTGTAGGCCGTGTAAAGAGGGAATTGTATCTGAAAGATTTTTGCAACGCACAACAACAGTTTTTCTTTTTCTTCAGTACTCCATAAACTATACAGATCAGTGCTTTTTAGAGAGTCTTCTTCGGTTACATTGCAAGTTCTTCCACTCTCCAACTGTTTGTCGGGGTCTTTACATGGTTCCGAGCGCCTCTCCTCCCCATCTTCTTCCTCCTCCTCCTCCACCTCCTGAGTCTCTTTCTCCACATTCAGCAGCTCATCGGATGGGTTGGCCTCATCCTGCCAGTTTGAATCAGGGCTAGTAGTGCAAATTTTTAAAAGCTGGTCCCTCAGGGCTTGGACTTGGCCAATCACCAAATTAATAAGGGAACATACCACTTGGTTAAAGATCTCCAAATGTTTATACTCCTTAAAGCAGCATAGACACTGTCTGGAGGACAAAAAAATAAAAAAAGAGAATTCAACATAAATACAAGCAAAAAAATAAAACATCACCTGCACAAAAAAGCATCTTGCACAACAAAGGGTTTTTTTTTTCCCCCCGTAACCACTTCAGGACCTGCGCACGACTACATACGTCCTCTTTTTGAAGATGGATATCTTGGTAATGGCAGCAGCAAAATCACCATTATTTGCGGCGGGAGAGGGCCGGAACATGATTGGAAGCGTGAAATGTTGGGTATCAATTTACTCAGCGTAACGTTATCTTTCACAATGTAAAAAAAATTGGGCTAACTTAACTGTTGTGAATTTTTCCCAAAAAAAGTGCGCTTGTAAGACTGCTGCGCAAATACAGTGTGACAAAAAGTATTGCAATGGCCGTCATTTTATTCTCTATGGTGTTAGAAATTTTATTTATTGTTTTAATAATAATGTTTGGGGCTTCTAAGAGACTTTGTAGCAAAAAAAAAACCTGTAAAAAGGTCGTAAAAACAGGCAAGGTCCTTAAAGGGGTTGTAAAGGTAATTGTTTCCCCCCTAAATAGCTTCCTTTACCTTAGCACAGTCCTCCTTCACTTACCTCATCCTTCGATTTTGCTTTTAAATGTCCTTATTTCTTCTGAGAAATCCTCACTTCCTGTTCTTCTGTCTGTAACTCCACACAGTAATGCAAGGCTTTCTCCCTGGTGTGGAGAAAGCCTCTTGAGGGGGTAGGGGGCGATCAGGAGGGTCAGGACACTCTACTTTGCAGATAGAGAAAGGAGCTGTGTGTTAGTGGGCATCCTGACACTCCTGCTCGTCCCCTCCCCCCTCAAGAGGCTCTCTCCACACCAGGAAAGCCTTGCATTACTGTGTGGAGTAAGAGTCGGTTCACACTGGGGCGACACGACTTTTCAGAGCGACTTTCAGAGGCGACTCAGACACGACTTGAGCATGAACCACAGGGCGATCTGGGGCGATTTACAACACGACTTCCAGGACAGGAGACATTCCAGTGGCCAATAAAACAACAATCAGCTCTGGGAGAGGGAGGGAGAAGTTTGCCTGTGAGAAATGTATGTTATCTTATCTGGAAAGTAGCTAGTGATCAGACTTGAGGTAACAAGTCGGATTGAAGTCGTACAGGAACCTTTTCTTAAGTGGGAGCGACATGAGTAGTGTGTATTAACACCGCTCCCATTCACTAACATTGTTTTTCTCTACATCGCGACTTGGGACGACTTGAGGTGACCTCAAGTCGGATCCCAAGTCGACCCAGTCTGAACCGACTCTTACAGACAGAAGAACAGAAAGCGAGGATTTCTCCGAAGAAATATGGACAATTAAAAGCAAAATCGAAGGATGAGGTAAGTGAAGGAGGACTGCACTAAGGTAAAGTTAGCTATTTAGGGAATTTTTTTTTTACCTTTACAACCCCTTTAACCTATTTTCCTTTTAACCACTTGCTTACTGGGCACATATATCCCCTTCCTGCCCAAGTGAACGTTCAGCTTTCGGCACTGTCACGATTTGAATGATAATTGCGCGGTTGTGCGACGTGGCTCCCAAACAAAATTGACGTTCTTTTTTTCCCCACAAATAGAGCTTTCTTTTGGTGGTATTTGATCACCTCTGCGGTAAGGACATTTAAAAGCAAAATGGGATGAGGCAAGTGAAGGAGGACTGCACTAAGGTAAAAGGAAACTATATAGAGAATTTGTTTTTACCTTTACAATCCCTTAGGTGGTTAAACAAACATCAGCACTAAGCCAAAAGTTTAGACTATCACTATGCACCAATGACACCAATAACAACATGATGACCCTAGCTGATAGGATAAATATTAGATCAGCTTATAAAAGGACTAGCACCATTAAAATTGGAGGAAGGTACACCCAATTCCTGGGAAAGCTCAGGGAGATATCTGGATAGTAAAAGATGTGAAAAGTGACAAACACAGTTACCAAAACGGTGCATATTAGAAGTTCTACAGCAATGTTTCTCAACTCCAGTCCCTCCAACGGTCCCGTTTTTACACTTTCCATTATTTTGCACAGGCGATTTATAAAAGTTTGACTGCCTAAAGCCGGGTACACACTATCAGACAAAATTTTCCGCAGATTTTTGTTGCATGCTAGTCTTATATCGAAAGTGAAGGTTACTCAACATACGAAAATTCTCGTACGACTTCAGAAGTGATGTAATGTGTTGAATTGTTTTATAGGTGTTCTTAAAACCCCTTTCACACTGAGGAGTTTTTCAGGCGGTACATCGCTAAAAATAGCGCTGCTATACCGCCTGAAAGCATCCTGCACTGCATACTTAATGTGAAAGCCCGAGGGTATAGCGCCGCTATTTTTAGCGCCTCCCGCCCAGTGTGAAAGGGGCCTTAGTTTCCAAGCATGTGTAGTCTTGCTTTTACAATTTTTTTGGAGGAAAACTCTACTAATTAAACTAAATATCAGACCTTTGTGGTCATGTACGACAAATTTTATAGCCTGCACATGCATTTTTTGTCTTCCCAACGTTTGGAATCGGCTGTTGAAAGCACCATACTAAAGGATCAGAAAATCGGCAGATCGTTCACATGAAATTTTTATATCGTGTGTACGGGACTTTAGTAATTACCACAGCCGTTTCATCGCAGGGAAATGCTGAAAACATGGACTGTTGGGTACTTGAGGACTGGCGTTGAGAAACATTTATCTATAGCAAAGAATTACAAGTTAAAAGCAAACAATACCATTATTTAGTATGTATATGCAAGTTCATGATAACATGTTTAACCATGCAATTTTTTTTTTTTTCTCAGGAAATACCAGTGAAAAGGAGTTTACGAAAATTTTGCTGCATAATACCTGTCCGATTCTAAAATCTTCCTTTTATATATGTACACATACTTGGCTACCTTGCACTGAAAAGCACAAGCAGCTCTATACTTCTTTTGCAGCCACAGGGCTGATTAGGCTGCTTTTACATTGGGGCGGGGCGTTGTTGGCAAGACGCTGCTAGTTTTAGCGGCGTTTTACAGTCGTTAGCGCGCTATTCGGCCACTAGTGGGGCGCCTTTAACCCCCCGCTAGCAGCCGAATAAAGGGTTAAATGCCCCCATGCCGAATCTCTTTGCAGGTGCTTCGGCAGCGGTGCTTATTCATTTCAATGGGCAGGAGCGGTGGAGGGTGTATAGACCGCTCCTCTACCACCAGAAAAAGATGCTACTTGTAGGACTTTTTCCAACGTCCTGCAAGCCCGCCGCACCAGTGTGAAAGCACTCGGGCTTTACACTGGGAATGCAGGGGATCCATTTTTCAGGTGCTTTACAGGCGCCATTTTTAGCCCAAAAGCACATAAAAAACCGCCCCAGTGTGAAAAGGGGTCTTACACCTGCACCAGTAAAACTGGCTAAGGATGGATTCAAAATTCACCCGGTTTTGAAAAAACTGAATTTCGATCCAGGTTTAGCCATCCCAATTCAACAGATGCCAACCGTTAGATCGACTTCTGGGGAATGGATAAGCTGGAAAACGTATTACATAGTAGGTGAGGTTGAAAAAAGACAATTGATCAAGTCCAACCTATGTATGTGATTACATGTCAGTGTTACATTGTAAATCCCTGCATGTTGTGGTCGTTCATGTGCTTGTATATCCCTGTATGTTGTTGTCGTTCATGTGCTTATCTAATAGTGTTTTTTATTGATGCTCCCCGCTGAGACCACCGCCTGTGGAAGGCAATTCCACATCCTTACCGCTCTTACAGTACAGAACCCTCTACGTAGTTTAAGGTTAAACCTCTTTTCTTCTAATTTTAAACGAGCGTCTTGTTAAACTCCCTTTTACTAAAATTTTTAATCCCCATTGTGGTGTCACCAGTACGGTATTTGTAAGATTAAATCATATCCCCTTTCAAGCGTCTCTTCTCCAGAGAGAATAAGTTCAGTGCTTGCAACTTTTCTTCATAACTAATATCCTCCAAACCCTTTATTAGCTTTGTTGCCCCATCTTTGTAGATGCTCCATTTCCAGTACATCCTTCCTGAGGACTGGTGCCCAGAACTGGACAGCGTACTCCAGGTGCGGCCGGACCAGAGTCTCTTTAGCTTTATCTCCGGACTTGATCCCCTTTTTAAATGCTCCAATGTTGACTAGGAGCTGCAGATGCTGATCAGTGTTATTCTGGCAGTAGAGAGCCCCACTGTCAGAATACAATGTTCCTCCATTCACCTCAGTGTTTATGATTTTGTTTTTTCCCCCTTGTCCAGCCTGGCTGAATGAAAACAAAAATTATCTAAAGGGCATCTGAACAGTTGGCTGATAGGGTATTGGTGAAAGTAGAAAATTCAACCAAAAAAAAAAAAAAAAAAAAAGATAAAAGACAAAATTGAAAAATAAAAAACGTACCTTTGTGTCCAGGAATTAATATAAGCGAATATCTTAAGTGCATGTTCTTTTCTGAGCTGCAATTCATCACTGTTGTCAGTGTCAGATACTACAAAAAAAAAAAAAGGCACATTATATTCAAATCTTGCATATTATGCATTAAACTACAGCAACAATATTTAGCTATAACACTTGGATAGTCAAGATGGGTGGACCAACATCTAAATCCTCAATACAGACTAAAATAGCAAAAAAAAAAAAAAAATAGATAGACCTAGGTACAGATAGACTTGCCATGTATCCTACAGCTGTAAAACAAGTATATTGAATTTTTTGCAGCATGAATAGTTTGTGAACGCCTCTTGCTGTAAATCAGGGCTCGACAAATCCCAGGTGCCAGGTCGCCATTGCGACTATAAATTTCACCCTGGCGCCTGGGCTTTGACAGGTGCTTCTGCTCAAGGGCGGGTTGCCGGGTCTTGGCCAGGAACGTGATTAGCAGCGGTGGCAGCGGGGATGGAGCAGGAAGAGAGCGGCACAGCAGCGGCTGACACGACGGGAGGAAAGCCGATGTAAACCTGATTGAGAAGAAAACGCTGGGGAGGAAATACGCTGAAGCAGATGTCTGAGGTAGGCGGAGACCCGCCTTTGAAAACACGTGCTTTACGTGGGAAGCGGTGTTCTCTGTCCAGCTCAGCAGCGATAGGTTGCAGCTCCCTCTCGGCGAACTCCCGGCATGTGTCCCGCAGCATGCAGTGTGTATCAGGCAGCGGGAAGTTGACGTCATTCAAAGCGGCCGTCATCCGAAGCAGCCGTCCTCCTGGTGTGTACGGTAAGAGTATAGCAAACATGTACAGTGGGTTGACGTCTGTGTGCCGCGCTTGGTGGCCGCTTCATTCAGGTGAGCACGGAGTGACCTTGAGCTGATCACTGTACCCCGGCTGACCTCTGTTTTATGTCCCCAAAGCTTCCCGCTGCCTGCACACAGTCTACCAGAGCGCCGAGCTGCCCGATACACACTGCATGCTGCGGGACACATGCCGGAAGTTCGCCGAGAGGGAGCTACAACCTATCGCTGCTCAGCTGGACAGAGAACACTGCTTCCTGCAGGATCAGGTGTGCTAGAGCCCTACGAATGTCACCTAGCCCCCCCCCCCCCCCCCTGTGCCCTTTCACCCAGTCACAGGGCAAGTGCTGGTCACTCTCTTTCATCGTAGGAGGCATTTTTGAACAGGCAAAAATGAAAGTGGAGGGGCACCGTAGTTGCGAGATTGTGCCTCGCTGTTGCAGGGCAGGTTTTATCTGATGGAGGGGGTCTACACTACGTGGGGGGGGTCTGTATTTAGTGAGAGGGATCTATACTGTGGGTGGGGGGGGTCTATAATGAGAGAGGGGGGTCTGTAGTTAGTTGAGGGGGACGATAGTTGGAGGAGGGGGGTTATACCAACCCTAGTGATTACACTGGGGCTCATCACTGAGTCATACCAAAAAAAAAAAAACTGGCGCCTAACTTTTTTTAGCTGGCTCCTAGATTCAAAGCAAATTCGTCAAGCCCTGCTGTAAAGAAGTGGGATTATTGGCATTGGGGGGGGATGCAAGTAAGCTTATCGAGGCCTTGAGCATCAAGGCGACAATGCACAATTGTAAAGAGAGGCAGACTGATACAACATATGTGCTACAAAAAGCTTTTGTTGTCGGTTTAGTTGTACTTAATAAAAAAAAAAACCTTTCTATTGTTAAAAAGAAGTGTCAGTTCTTAGATTAGAGAGATATGCATGAAGATGTGCAGTGCCATGATGCATGCCTCATGTTTGAACACAAATTGCTGACTAAGGAATGTGACGATTAAAGCCTTCATCACGATGACCATCTTCTACCCACCCGTAAGTGAACTACAATAAATGCATTTCTTTTACGTTACGGGCTTCACTTTTTTTTTTTGCAGTCTTGATTTCTTTTCATGTTTGTGGGTAATAACTTGCAATTGCTACCCTGGAGATCTTATGAATGGTGATTATATGCCGTTGGATTACGGATTCCTTTGAGAACACCTGTGGCTTTATGGAGAGTGACACCTATTTTGCCCGAGATTGATTTTAGGTGTATTATAATTGGATATCTGGTAAGCAGATTGTGATACACTTGGGTGTGGAGTACGCTTTCCTGCTGATGCACTGGAAGTGGTGAAAGGTTCTATATAATTTCTTCATCTTCACTAAATAAAGCGCTGCATTTTGGACTATATTTATTTATATGGGTATATACAATATGGTGACCCCATCATCTGTTACCAACGCATTTCAGGAAGGTTTCAATCCTTTGAGGGGTGTTGAGAAGGTCACATACAGTATTGAATTCATCCATATGAACAGCATGTCTAGATCACAGATGTATACAGAGGTTTCATCATGCTACAACTCAAGGTGTCTCAGGTGCCCCCAAAAAGGAACAACCGGGGCCCTACACATTCAACACAAGGATCCCCCCCATATATACATCATTTTCCTGCTTGTGCGATTGGCTCGCCAATTTTCAGAAGTTTGCACTAAGATACAAGTCAGATTTTAGGCATCCTCTGCCACAAATTTTTAGTGAGATGCCCCCAAAGGGTTAATAATTACTGCTAAAGGGATGCAGATGCTGCAAGTTCATTGGCTGAATAAAGTATTACCAAGCCCACAACAGTAAACTCTGTCTGTCTGTCAGAATAGCATACTTGTTATATGTGGAACTTAAGGAGTTAATCCTCTGCATTGTGTAAAAGGGTTCTTAGCTCCTATATGGACAGATCCTTCCCTCTCTCTCTCTTGGCAAAGCCAGAAAATATAGTGAGGGCAAGTCCACCTGCACATGCTCGGTTTAGTCTCTATTGCTGGAGAGAACATTTCCTTGTTCTCAGAGCTACCCAGGTCACATGATATTGACATCACATGTGGGCGTGTATACAGGCTATAGTGGAAATCTCTGCCTACCTGAACACACAGCTCTGGACAAACTCTGCAGGTTATCATGTGACCGTGGTAAACAGATCAGCCAAAAGGGTATATAGTGGCAGTATTTTAACTGTAAAAAGAGGATTTGTAAGCTGTGGGTGGGCAGATTAACTATTTTCATAATACTGGGTTTAGTAACACTATCTGCCATAACGCCTTCCCTATTTATATTAAAATGTATGTAAAGTCAATTTCTATGAATTAAACTGTAAATGGATACCTTACAGTACTTGCTATACCCAAACCCCATTTTCCTTTTAGAATCGGTATTTGGTACTAAACATATTTCACAATGCTTTCTTAACCTGTTATAATAATTCACCAACATTCTACTTTCAGAACGGCTTCTAAAGAAAACAAAATTGCTTGTGCATATTTTTTAATGCAAATCCATTTACATCATGTACTTTCCATAAAAATAAAAAATAAAATGTAAAAAACATAAAAACCCATTACATTCATTTCACCAATGTTTGCATTGCCCAAAACATATTACTGAAGACTGCTGATCTCCTGTCCTAAATGACACAAGCAGTTCCATAAATATGCCACAAGACAACAGCCTGTGATTGATTTCCACTGTACAACTGTTCCTGCTGATTTATGAGGCTGTATGCAGCTGCCACAGAGGGACTCCATGAAGAATGAAAGTGGACCAACAGGCCATATCTATAATGGGCCAGCTAAAGCAGCTGTCTTATATGGTTTTTCTGAATGTCCACCTTTTGCTGACAAAAGCCGTCTGCTACTAAGGAAATACACATGCATGAGCTTAAACGTTATGCCAGCAAAAGGCTTTTAAGAAACCTTCAATAGTAAAGATTATTTTTTGCATGGGTTTGTGCGTTTATTAAAACGTAATTTATGGTTAGGGCGTTTATTACATAATAAAATGTATAATCATTTTTTAATCATTTGTGTATTCAACCACTTAAGACCCGGACCAATATGCAGGTTAAAGACCTAGCCCCTTTTTGCGATTCGGCACTGCGTCGCTTAAACTGACAATTCCGCGGTCGTGCGACGTGGCTCCCAAACAAAATTGGCGTCCTTTTTTCCCCACAAATAGAGCTCTCTTTTGGTGATATTTGATCACCTTTGCGGTTTTTATTTTTTGCGCTAAACAAAAAAAGAGCGACAATTTGGAAAAAAAAATGCAGTACGTTTTACTTTTTGCTATAATAAATATCCCCAAAAAAAGATATATATATATATATAAAAAAATAAAAATAAATCCTCAGTTTAGGCCGATACGTATTCTTTACCTATCTTTGGTAAAAATAAAAAAAATCGTAATAAGCCCTCATCGATTTGTAAACGCTATAAATTTTGCGCAAACCAAATAGGGGATAGTTTTATGGCATTTTTTATTAATTTTTTTTTTTTACTACTAATGGCGATCAGCAATTTTTTCCCATTACTGCGACATTATGGCGGACACATCAGTTAATTTTGACACCATTTTTGGGACCAATGTAATTTTCAGAGCGAAAAGTGCTATAAAAATGCACCGATTACTGTGAAAATGACAATGCAGTGAAGGAGTTAACCACTAGGGGGTGCTGTTGAGGTTAAGTGTGACCTCTTGTGTGTGTTTCTAACTGTAAGGGGCAAGGCTGGGCGTGTGACATCAGTGATCATTGTTCCCTATATCGGGGAACAGACGATCACTGACATTGCCACAGTATAGAATGGGGAAGGTGTGTTTACACACACACACACCTCTCCCCATTCTTCAGCTCCTGTGACCGTTTGCGGGACACCAGCGGCGATTGGGTCGGCGCGACCCATGGCTGGGCTCTTAAAGGGGATATATATATATATATATATATATATATATATATATATATATATATATATATATATATATATATAGATAGATAGATAGATAGATAGAGATAGATAGATAGAGATAGATAGATAGAGATAGATAGATAGATATATATATATATATATATATATATATATATATATATATATATATATATATATATATATATATATATATATATATATATATATATATATATATATATATATATATATATATATATATATATATATATATAGATAGAGATATATATATAGATAGAGATATATATATAGATAGAGATATATAGATATATATATATAGATAGAGATATATATATATATATAGATATATATATATAGATAGAGATATATATATATATAGATATATATATATAGATAGAGATATATATATATATATATATATATATATCCCTGTCCCCAGCTGTGCCATTCTGCTGATGTATGTCAGTGTGCGGCGGTCCTTAAGTGGTAAATATAAGATAGATCATAGATATAATTTTTTTCACATTTTTGGATTTGAGCAGGGAAAAAAAAAAAAAAAAATCACACAAAAAAGTTTCTATTGATTTCTAAACGGAATAATCTGCCAAAATTTGAGCTAGAAAGAAAGTCCCTTAACTTTGAGCTTCAGGAGATTTGAACAGGAGATCTGAACCAAACTCCATAGAGGAATAAAATAGATTTTTTTTGTTTTTCTCCCCCAGAGCTTCAAGCAGAGGTCTGAATGGGGCCTTGGACTATATGAAGTGCTGTCCGTACTACTTTTTTGCCTTGAATGCAATGCTAAGCTACAACTCTAAACTGGAAATACAACAAAAACACAACATACAGAGCTCGCAATGCCCCATTTGCCATAAAGCAGAAAAGCAACATTTGATTTTTTTTGGCGTGTGGTTTTAGGGCCCTTTCACACAGAGCGGACCGTTTTTCGGTCCGCTCCGTGTGTGTCCGTCGGCTCAGCGGGGGGTCCCGCTCAGCTGTCGGCGGACAGGGCGGTCCCCGCACACTGTGCAGGGACCGCCCTGTCTCTCCTCCGCTATCCCCTATGGGGAATCGGATGGAAACGGACCGTCTGTCCGTTTTCATCCGATCCGATCCACCAGACGGAAGAAAAATCTGTATTTTTGTTGCTAGAAAATCAAGATGTTATGCTAATTAGATACCCAACTTGTCAAGCTTTAAAATTGCGCACACTCATGGAATGAGGCCAAACTACGGAACTTAAAAATCTCCATAGGTGATGCTTTAAATTTTACAGGTTACCAGTTTAGAGTTACAGAGGAGATCTAGTGCTAGAATTATTGCTCTCACTCTAACACACGTGGCAATACCTCACATGTGTGGTTTGAACGGCGTTTATATATGTGGGCGGGACTTGCGTGTGTGTTCGCTTCTGAGTGCGAGCTACTGGGGACAGGGGCATTTATATATATATTATATATATTATATATATATATATATATATATATATATATATATATATATATATATATATATATATATATATATATATTTTTTTTTTTTTTTTAATCACTTTTATTCCTATTACAAGGAATATAAGCATCCCTTGTAACAGGAACAGTATGCAACACGTTCTCTTTATGGAGAGATCTCATGCTTTCAGCCGCGACGGCGGCTATGTTTACTTCCGGGCGTGTCGTCATAACATTGCTCCCGGGCCTCCGACGGTCATCCCTATGCTCTTCATTCCGCGATGGCCGATTCGTTCTCCGGGCCTCCGATGGCCCGGGAGAGCCCAGATGTCCCCTCCCACCACCTGTAACAATGATCAAGCGTTGGATCCGCGGCTATGATCGTTCTTACGGTGCGCAGAATCGACGACTGAAAAAATGGATATCTGAATGATGCCTGTAGCTGCACCCATCATTCAGATATCCCCCACTGAAGTCCAGGGTGTCATATGATGTCCTACGGTACAGAAGTGGTTAAAGAATTAAAAGAGTCGCAAATAGATAATAATAATGTAAAAACACTATTCTATGTTGTATTATATGCTTAACTGGCATCCCAACAACCAGCACAAATTGTACACAAAAACGCGTAAAAAAAAAAAAAAAAAAATGCATGTAGATTTAATTGAAAGCTATAGACCGCAGGGTAGCAAAGCACCCTTCCCTAAACCTGCAATGCAGCTGCACTGCATTGTGTGAACAGGCATCATTGGAAGCAATGTTATTTCCATTGTCATGCGATTCAGTCCGACCCGAGCCGCATCTAAAATTGCATCAGTGTGAACCAGACTTTAAACCACCAGTTTCTTGTGCGTCTCAGGGACTCCAGCGGCGAGTTCTTCACTCTTGCACTCCCAGACATGATCAGTTGCTATGGAAACAATGAGGAAATCTAATCGTTTTGAAACTAGAAAAAAAACAAAAAAAAAAAAAAAAAAAAAACTGCAGTGGGAACAGAACCAAGAGCCCCATAGAAGGTAAAGCTCTTAGGAGATGTAGGAACCCCATCAGTGACTTACCCCACATGACTTGACATTCATCTAAAAATCCCTTCAGAGTGGCATAGCAATAAATCACAACACAATTCATATGAACCAGCTGAATATAAAAAAAACACAATGAAAGCGGCTTAAAAACGGCTTCTCTCAAATGAATCGTCTCTTGGCTACTCCGTCCACAGACTTTGTTCTGCAATATCATGTGTAGCTGTTCCCACAGATATAGATTTTAGAATGTAATACATACATTAAGGCCCCTTTCACATTTATACGACTTATCTCACGATTTTGTACTGCAAAATCGTATGACAAGTCATTCTTTATGATTTTCAATAAACACCATTCATACTGGCACGACTTTAAGTAGTGCCGACTTCAAAGTAGTCCTTGCACTACTTTGGTTCGATTTTGATGCCACTTACACAGGCATTCATTGAAATCGCGGCCGCAAATCGCGGTAAAATCGCAGCCGCGAATCGCGGTAAAATCGCAGCCGCGAATCGCGGCAAAATCGCAGCCGCGAATCGCGGCAAAATCGCAGCCGCGAATCGCGGCAAAATCGCAGCCGCGAATCGCGGCAAAATCGCAGCCGCGAATCGCGGCAAAATCGCGCGACTTTGAAGTCGTACAAGTGTGAAAGGGACCTTAACGGTTTATCTTTAAAAGGAGAATTCCAGCCTAAGCTTGTTTGGCTGTACGTCCCCTATGGGTCACAGACAGGAGTGCAGTTCGTTTTGCACTACTGTGACCCATTTTCAGCAGAGAGCGGGCTGAAGTCCGCTGTCTGCTGACATCACAGGAATCAGTCCAAGCACAGCGTCAATGCGATAATCAAGTCTGGATACGCCAGGTACCTGGACTGATGGCGGTCTCAGCGAACCACTGAGAGCCTGAGATGGCAACTCCCCACCCAACACAGCTCAGCACTCCAGCGAGCGTGGGGGGGGGGGGGGGGGGAGACGATGACAAAGAGCTGCTGATTGACAGAAGCTCTCTGCTCAGGGAGCTGTGAGAAACAAGCTATCGGCGGTGTTCAATGACTGGGTTCTCAGTGAAGAGGTGCAAGAAACAGATGCAGCATCCATCTAGGCAAGTACAATGATGGAGAAAACCAAAAACCATACTTCTCTTTTAAAGGGGAGTTCCAGCCAAATATAATGTTTATTAAAAGTCAGCAGCTACAAAAAGTGAGGGAGGGGCTGCTGTAGGCGATTAAGCTTAATCGCCTAACCAGCCCCTCGGCGTAAGCAGGAAGTGGGACAGGAAGTCCCACTCCTCCTGAAGCCCCCACTCCCCCCCCCAAAAAATTACATGCCAAATGTGGCATGTATGGGGGTGAAGAGTGGATTAAGCGGAAGTTCCATTTTTGAGTGGAACTCCGCTTTAACCACTTAAGACCCGGACACATACGCTGCTAAATGACCCAAGGTGTTTTTAAAATTCGGCGCTGCGTCGCTTTAACAGACAATTGCGCGGTCGTGCGACGTGGCTCCCAAACAAAATTTGCGTCCTTTTCTTCCCACAAATAGAGCTTTCTTTCGGTGGTATTTGATCGCCTCTGCGATTTTTATTTTTTGCGCTATAAACTAAAAGAGCGACAATTTTGAAAAAAAACAATTTTTTTACTTTTTGTTATAAAAAAAAAATCAAATAAACTAAATTTTAGTAAAACATTTAGGCCAAAATTAATTCAGCCACATGTCTAGTAAAAAAAAAAAAAAAAAAAAAAAAAAAAAAAAAAAATCGCAATAAAAAAAATAGCTACCTAGCGGGAACAGCGACACTAATACAGCGATCAGAAAAATGATCGCTTAGTGATGCTGGCAATAGGGAGTGAAAGGGTTAACTAGGGCAGTGATCAGGGGGTTAAAACTTTATTAGGGGGGGGTGGGGGGGGCTATCCTGGACCTAACACTAACTGACTTTTACACTGCCTGTCACACTGACACTAAATGCAGTGATTAGATCACTGCATTCAGTGACACCGTGACAGGGGGGGCGATCACAAGGGGTTAATGTGCCTATGTGTGTGTGTGTCAGTGTTGTGTTGGTGCACACTTACTGTGGATGTCTTCTCTCATCAGCAGCGGTGGGAAACACCGCTGCGATGAGAGGTGACATCATTTCCTCCTTCCTGTGTAAACACAGGAGGAGGAACTGACACGAAGGGGGAGCGCTCCCATTGGCTGGGAGCGATCGCGGGGGGGGGGGGGGCGGAAAACACGGACATCCGCCCGCTCGTTGGCGATCGCTCCCAGAGCCAGGGGGACCGCCGCACGCCGCGAAGGGGGTCCCGATGGGACCCCCGAACCGCACGAAGGCGAGGACGTAAATTTACGCCCTTGTGCCTGTACGAGCCATGTTGTGGCCGTAAATGTGCGTGCGGGGGTCCTTAAGTGGTTAAGCCGATATTCTCACGGTCATTATTTATCAGCAATGTCAATTGATCAATCAGATGTAGAAAACCGGCCCACTAATAGCTTCGGGAGATGACTAGCACATTTATATTGTTCATAAAGTGTCACTAAACCCAATAACAAAATTAACCTTAAGCACTTAATGACCGCCTCCTGCACATTTACGTCGGCAGAATTGCACGGCTGGGCACATGCACGTACAGGTATGTGCTGTGCTAGTACCCAGCCGTGGGGGCGCGCTCTGTGACCCGGTCCGAAGCTCCGGGACTCGCGGACCGATCACCGCTGGAGTCCGGCGATCGGTCCCCGGAGTTGAAGAATGGGGAGAGCTGTGTGTAAACACGGCTTCCCCGTTCTTCACTGTGGCGGCGTCATTGATCGTGTGATCCTTTTATAGGGATACACAATCGATGACGTCACACCTACAGCCACACCCCCCCTACAGTTGTAAACACACATTAGGTCACACAACCCCTTCAGCGCCCCCTATGGTTAACTCCCAAACTGCACTGTCATTTTCACAGTAAACAATGCAATTTAAATGCATTTATTGCTGTGAAAATGACAATGGTCCCAAAAATGTGTCAAAATTGTCCGAAGTGTCCGCCATAATGTCGCATTCATGTAAAAAAAAAAAAAAAAAACGCTGATCGCCGCCATTAGTAGGAATTTTTTTTTTTATAAAAATGCAATAAAACTATCCCCTATTTTGTAAACGCTATAAATTTTGCGCAAACCAACCGATAAAAAAAATCGCAATACTTTTTTTTTTACCAAAAATAGGTAGAATACGTATCAGCCTAGACTGAGGGAAAAAAAATATTTTTTTATATATTTTTGGGGGATATTATAGCAAAAAGTAAAAATATTGAATTTTTTTTAAAAATTTTCGCTCTATTTTTGTTTATAGCGCAAAAACTAAAAACCGCAGAGGTGATCAAATACCACCAAAAGAAAGCTATTTGTAGGGAAAAAAAGGAAGCCAATTTTGTTTGGGAGCCACATCGCACGACCGCGCAACTGTCTGTTAAAGCGACGCAGTGCAGAATTGCAAAACCTGGCCGGGTCTTTTAGCTGCCTAAAGGTCTGGGTCTTAAGTGATTAAAGGCCTAGTTCACCTTTTTCTTTTCTAAATTCCACCTCCCTATGTACCAATATAGGTAAAAGGGGTTACTCGGCTTACGGAGGAGAAACAGGAAGTGAGAAATTCATACAAAAAAACATTTAGAAGGGAAATCGAAGGAAGTGAACCAACAATGCACTAGCTTGAAGGAAACCTTTACAACCCCCTTTAGAGCCAGTTCAAACAGGCGCGACTTGTCAGGCGACTCAGCCGCCTGACAAGTCGCGCTCCGTTCTGTACAATGGAACCGTTCTAATAGGAGCGACTCAAGTCGCTCTGACTTAGAAAAAGGTTCCTCTACTACTTTGGGACGACTTCAGGGCAACTTGCATTGACTTCAATACAGAAGTCATTTTGCAAGTCGCCTCTGAAGTCGTGGGCAGATCGCCTTACCGAGCCGCTCAGTAAGTCGTGCTCTCCCAGTGTGAACCGGCTCTTAATGTACTACCTTTGCAAAAATAAAAACAGCTTTCCATTTATTCTATACACGCTTACCTCACTCTCTTCATGGCTGTTCAAAAATACATTATTTCTGCCTTACATTCTGGACAGACTTTAGGTCATGGCTCTGGAAGGACACACCCTGCGTCATCTACCCTCAGCTAGTCAACCTTCCTGTGTTATGACCTAAAGTTTATCCAGAAAGTAAGGCAGAAGTAATGGAGAAGTATTTTTAACAAGCCATGAAGAGTGAGGTAAGCGCATGTAGAATAAATGGAAAGCGGTTATATTTTTGCAAAAGAAGTACATTAATGGTACGTAGGGAGGCTGAAATTTGAACAAAAAGGTGAACCTAGCCTTTAAATGTATCCCTATCAAATTATTATAACTATACACTCACTGACCACTTTATTAGATACACTGTTCAACATCACAAATTTCTAATCAGCCAATCACATAGCAGCAATTCAATGCATTTGGGCATCTAGGATGCCTTGAAGTTCAAACCAAGCATCAAAATGGGGAAGAAGAAGGGATTTAACCACTTAAGGCCAAAGCCTCTTTTTGAGATTTGGATTTTACAAGTTAAAAACATTTTTTTTTTTTGCAAGAAAATTACTTTAAACCCCCAAATTATATAATATATACACACACACACACACACACACACACACACACACACACACACACACATACACACATACATATACACACACACACACACACACACACCCCGCAGAGACCACTTTTATCTGAAAGTGGACCGCCGCCCTTGAAGAGCATATAGCAGGGTTATGGCAGCTAGCTGCTGCCACAATGATGGCATTCCTCTTCAAAGTAGCGACGTATAAGGACGGTGGGCGGTCTGTAAGTGGTTAAAGAGGCGGGGGGGGGGGGGGGGGGGAAGTCAGCAGCTAGACATGACTGAATGAATAGAAGTGGATCGGTAAATATCTTTTGTTCAATCACAGTGCCCATACATGGATCAAAGTTTGGCCAGTCCCTGCTGAACTGGTCAAATTTTAATCTATGTATGGCCAACTTAAAGTGATACTAAAACACACACTAATTTACATGGTCCCTTCTACTTCTGTATGTGGATAATGGCACGGTAATTAAAAAAAAAAAAAAAAACATCCAAGTACCTTCTTTCTAACCGATATACAGCGGTCACAGGACCCAGATGTTTCCCAGCTCGTCTGCAGGTAAACATAAGCAGGAGGAGCTTCTAGTCCTCTGCTGCTGTACGCAAAAAAATAAAAAAAAAAAATAAATAATAAAAAATAAAAAAAAATCGCCTACACACCATTTGGTAAACAAAATTAAAAAATAAAGATCAATACCCATTTTAAAATTGTCTCATCAATATATATTTGAAATCAAATCTTTATTATTTTTTGGTAATTATTTTATTTCAAGGAATGTATTAGGGCCATCAATTTTACACAACACTATACACACACACACATACATTTATACACACTCACACATATATATACACATATATATATATATACACATTCACATCAGGAAACTGGAGTACCCAGAGAAAACCCACGCAGGCACAGGGAGAACAACTCCAGGCAGGTAGTGTCGTGGTTGGGATTCAAACCAGCGAACATTTAACTGCTAGGCAAACGTGCTACCCACCACACCACTGTGCCTCCCACAACATGGTGTGGGCAGATTTCTGCCAGTCACAGGCTGTGTCACACCCCTCCAGCCTTTGTCTAATAAGAGGGAGGTGATGCATCCGTCAATCTACATGTAATATGCCACCCCCATTGAGCTTAGCTGGTTAGTAGGCATGCCGAAGGGAGTCGGTCGTCATTCACCACTGCCTATACGTTAGGGCTGCGCATCTTCACCGGTCTCACGATTCGAAGCGATTATCAAGTCCACGATTCGATTCCGCGATGCATCAAGATGCATCAAGATTACTGCGCACGGTTTTCATCTGTTCTTAAAAAAAAACTCTCTGCATGTAGCAAACTGTAAACACAGCAGACAACTTAAGAGGAGCTCCAGACTGACCCCAAAATACTAAGAGAGGGTCAGAGACTGCGGACAATAATACTAGAGAGGGTCAGAGACTGCGGACAATAATACTAGAGAGGGTCAGAGACTGCAGACAATAATACTAGAGAGGGTCAGAGACTGCGGACAATAATACTAGAGAGGGTCAGAGACTGCGGACAATAATACTAGAGAGGGTCAGAGACTGCGGACAATAATACTAGAGAGGGTCAGAGACTGCGGACAATAATACTAGAGAGGGTCAGAGACTGCGGACAATAATACTAGAGAGGGTCAGAGACTGCGGACAATAATACTAGAGAGGGTCAGAGACTGCGGACAATAATACTAGAGAGGGTCAGAGACTGCGGACAATAATACTAGAGAGGGTCAGAGACTGCGGACAATAATACTAGAGAGGGTCAGAGACTGCGGACAATAATACTAGAGAGGGTCAGAGACTGCGGACAATAATACTAGAGAGGGTCAGAGACTGCGGACAATAATACTAGAGAGGGTCAGAGACTGCGGACAATAATACTAGAGAGGGTCAGAGACTGCGGACAATAATACTAGAGAGGGTCAGAGACTGCGGACAATAATACTAGAGAGGGTCAGAGACTGCGGACAATAATACTAGAGAGGGTCAGAGACTGCGGACAATAATACTAGAGAGGGTCAGAGACTGCGGACAATAATACTAGAGAGGGTCAGAGACTGCGGACAATAATACTAGAGAGGGTCAGAGACTGCGGACAATAATACTAGAGAGGGTCAGAGACTGCGGACAATAATACTAGAGAGGGTCAGAGACTGCGGACAATAATACTAGAGAGGGTCAGAGACTGCGGACAATAATACTAGAGAGGGTCAGAGACTGCGGACATGATACTAGAGAGGGTCAGAGACTGCGGACATGATACTAGAGAGGGTCAGAGACTGCGGACATGATACTAGAGAGGGTCAGAGACTGCGGACATGATACTAGAGAGGGTCAGAGACTGCGGACATGATACTAGAGAGGGTCAGAGACTGCGGACATGATACTAGAGAGGGTCAGAGACTGCGGACATTGTCCCCATAAAGTCCTGCCAAACGACAATGTATGCCATGCTTATTGTCTTAGTGATTGATTCACATCACAACTTCATTGATACCTTTTTTTTTGTACGATTTTTAGTTTTGCTCATTACTACCACACGTGTGCAATGCATGGCTGCATGTGTGTGGCAGTGATGAGCAAAAGCAAAAATCATACAAAAAAAGGGTATCAATTTCAAATCAATGAAGTTGTGATGTTAATCAATCACTAAGACATACATAAACTAGTGTGCCATCAATTGCTGCCACTGTGCCATCAGTGTGCCAATGCCATCAATTGCTGCCAGTGTGCCGTCAGTGTGCCAATGCCATCAATTGCTGCCAGTGTGCCATCAATTGCTGCCAATGCCATCAATTGCTGCCAATGCCATCAATTGCTGCCAATGCCATCAATTGCTGCCAGTGTGCCAATGCCATCAATTGCTGCCAGTGTGCCGTCAGTGTGCCAATGCCATCAATTGCTGCCAGTGTGCCCTCAGTGTGCCAATGCCATCAATTGCTGCCAGTGTGCCATCAATTAGTGCCAGTGTGCCACAAATTGCTGCCCATTCCAACTGTGCCCATCAATTTCTGCCAGTGTGCATGCCCCGAGTACCTGATAATGATGATAAATCTGACTCATGTCACTGCTGCCTTCAGTACTCGGCTGTCTCGGTTCTCTCACAGCAGCGTGAGGTAAGCCAAGGAGGAAGGCTCTGGGGAGTCGGGAGCGGGACCGGGGACACTCGCTGAACGTGTTCCTCACATGGCGACTGGGAATGCCGTCAGCGGGGGGGGGGGGCGGGAAAGGAGGCGCGGCGTCTTCGGCTGCATCAGCAGTGGGGGGTGGGAAAAGAGGCGCGGCGTCTACGACTGCATCAGCAGGGGGGCAGCAAGAGGCACGGCGTCTTCGGCTGCATCAGCAGGGGGGCGGGAAAAGAGGCGCGGTTAACGCCCACGGCTTCCTTCGGCTTCTGCTTTAAATCAAAAGACATAGCGGCGCGCAGGTGAGATGACGTCATCAAAAATCGATTAATGCAAGTCGTAGCATCGTAATAGCATCGTGGGTAGCCGAATCTCGATGCATCGATGCTACGATTAATTTCAACACCCCTACTATACGCCCACATGTGTGGTTCTATAGTCACATAAGATGCTTAGATAGGGAGCAAGGATAAGCTCAGGCATGTTCACAATCCACATGTGCAGAGCCCGCCAGGAAGTCGGCACTGCATAGCGCTAATCACAGGCAGTAAGACATTTCCCGATCTCTGCAGCCGCAGATCGGGAAATAAGCAGCACGATCCAACCATGTTTTTTGCAGAATACAGAGAACCAATCCCATAGCTACTGGGCGATTATGAAAAGCGTGCATTTCTATTTTTTTTAGGATGTGGGTTTAGTGAAACTTTAAAAGGCGTTGTAAAAGGTAATTTTTTTTTCCCCCCTAAATAGCTTCCTTAACCTTAGTGCAGTCCTCCTTCACTTACCTCATCCTTCGATTTTGCTTTTAAATGTCCCCATTTCTTCTGTCTAACTCCACACCGTAATGCAAGGCTTTTTCCCTGGTGTGGAGAAAGCCTCTTGAGGGGGGAGGGGGTGAGCAGGAGTGTCGGGGACACACTCTACTTTGCAGATAGAGAAATGAGCTGTGTGTTAGTGGGTGTCCTGACACTCCTCCTTACCAGGGAGAAAGCCTTGCATTACAGACAAAACAGGAAGTGAGGATTTCTCAGAAGAAATAAGGACATTTAAAAGCAAAAATCAAAGGATGAGGTAAGTAAAGGAGGACTGCACTAAGGTAAAGGAAGCTATTTGGGGGGGGGGGGGGGGGATTACCTTTACAACCCCTTTAAGCCTTTATAGGAGACCTAAAAAGCCTGAATAAGGTATCTGTCGCCTAGATAAAAACAAAGCATGCGGAAGACCCAAAAAACAAAAATCACTGTCCAGCTCCTGGAAGAGTTTCCACAACTACCAACAGTTCGGTTTGCCTTATATTGCCAGTTATTAAAGCTTTTCCTTTGGTTCAGCAATTCAGCATGAAGAATATAATCAGACTACATAGCTTCAAAGTTTGCATTCCTTAACCAAACCAACACTCCCACACACTGCATTATGTAATCACTTCATGTAAACATTGACCTAGAGCCCCCAAAGCAACCTGCTAAGCTTTGTTTCTTCAGCAAGTTTGATGCTCTAAAGTCCTCTGGTGAGTTTAACCACTTGACCACTGGGCACTTAAACCCCCTTCCTAACCAGACCAATTTTCAGCTTTCGGTGCTCTCACAATTTGAATGACAATTACTCAGTCATACAACATTGTACCCATTTGAATTTTTTTGTCCTTTTTTTCACACAAATAGAGCTTTCTTTTGGTGGTATTTGATCACCTCTGGGTTTCTTATTTTTTGCGCTATAAAAGAAAAAACGACTGAAAATTCTGTAAAAAAAAAAAAGAAAAATCTTCTGTCATATTAGCAGGTTATTTCTCACACACAGCATATGCATACCACAAATTACACCCCAAAACACATTCTGCTATAACTCCCGAGTATGGCGATACCCCATGTGTGAGACTTTTACACAGCGTTGCCACATACAGAGGCCCAACATGCAGGGAGCGCCATCAGGAGTTCTGGAACACCCAGACCAATTCTGACATTTCTCTCCTACATGGAAAAATCATCATTTATTTGCTAGAAAATTACATAGAACCCCAAAACATTATATATGCTTTTTTAGCAAAGACCCTAGAGAATACAATGGCGGCCGTTACAACTTTTTATCTCGCATGGTATTTTCGTAGAAATTTTTTGAACGCGTGTTTTTTAAAAAAAAAAAAAAACAGTTTTGTGCTAAAAAACAAAAAAACAAAACAGTAAAGTTAGCCCAATTTTTTTTCATAATGTGAAAGATGACGTTACGCCGAGTAAATACATACCCAACATGTCACCCTTCAAAATAGCGCACACTCGTGGAATGGCGCCGAACTTCGCTACTTAAAAATCCCCATAGGCAAAGCTTTAATTACTTTTATTGGTTACATGTTTTTAGTAACAGAGGAGGTCTAGGGCCAAAATGATTGCTCTCACTCTAACGTTCGCAGAGATACCTCACATGTGTAGCTTGAACACCATTTTCATATGTGGGCGGGACTTACGTATGTGTTCGCTTCTGCATGCGCGCACACGGGGACAGGGGTGCTTTAAAAAAATGGATATTGCAGAGTATTGGGGTATTGCAGAGTATTGGGGTATTGCAGAGTATCGCGCAGGGTATTGGGGTATTGCAGAGTATCGCGCAGGGTAAAGGGATTTTTAAATACAGCTTACCTGCAAAATCCTTTTCTTGGAGTACATCACGGGACACAGAGCGGCATATTCATTACTATATGGGTTATATGGAGTACCTTCAGGTGTGGACACTGGCAATCTCAAACAGGAAGTCCCCTCCCTATATAACCCCCTCCCCTAGAGGGAGTCCCTCAGTTTTGTAGCAAGCAGTATGCCTCCCAAAATGGTCACCCAAAAGAGGGGTGGGAGCTCTGTGTCCCGTGATGTACTCCAAGAAAAGGATTTTACAGGTAAGCTGTATTTAAAAATCCCTTTTTCTTTCTCGTACATCACGGGACACAGAGCGGCATATTCATTACTATGTGGGATGTCCGAAAGCAATGCTTTAATGAGGGGAGGGAGACATCTTCCAAAGAAGGATTCAATTTAGAGATAAACTCAAATCATAATAATAATTCCAACTTAGTCAAGAAAAAACCTTTTTTTTTTTTTTTTTTTTTATAACCAAGGGTGTTTCTGATCCCGAGGATTTCAAACTGCAGCCTGTAGTACTGCCTGTCCAAAGGCAGAATCCGCATTCCTTCTCACGTCTAGTTGATAAAACTTTGTAAACGTGTGGACTGATGACCACGTCGCCACCTTGCATATCTGAGCCATAGAGATCTGATGGTGTGCTGCCCAGGAGGCGCCCATGGCCCTGGTAGAATGGGCCTTTACCGACAAAGGAGGAGGCAACCTCTTCAAACCGTAGGCTTGAATGATTAATTGTCTAATCCATCTCGAGATGGTGGATTTTGCAGCTGCCTGCCCCTTCTTGGGGCCATCTGGTAGAACGAACACCACATCTGTTTTCCGGATCTTTTCTGTAGCTTTAAGATAGGCCTTCATGGCCCGGACAATATCCAAGGTATGCAGCAACCCCTCCTTTCTAGATGTGGGTTTCGGAAAGAAGGATGGAAGTACCAAATCCTGGTTCAAGTGAAAATTGGATATAACCTTTGGTAGAAAGGAAGGATGGGGCCGGAGAACTGCCCTGTCCTTATGTAGAACGAGATATGGTTCCTTACAAGATAAGGCTGCTAATTCTGACACTCTCCTGGCCGAAACTATGGCGACCAAGAAAACCAACTTTCTTGTCAGTAAAACTAAAGGAATCTCAGCCAACGGCTCAAAGGGTTGTCTCTGTAGAGTGGACAGGACAAGATTTAAGTCCCATGGACAAATTGGTGACTTGACAGGAGGATTAATACGCAAGACCCCCTGTATGAAGGTCTTTACCAGCGAGTGGGTGGCCAGCGGCCTCTGAAACCACACTGACAGAGCTGAAATCTGTCCCTTGATTGTGCTTAAAACCAGGCCTTTATCCACTCCTAGCTGGAGAAAACTTAACACCCTATCAATGGTATATTTGCGGGAATTCCATCTTTTGGATTCACACCAGCCTACGTAGTTCCTCCACACCCTGTAATAAATCACCCTGGAGGCCGGCTTTCTAGCCCTAATCAGGGTAGGAATTACCTGCCTAGACAGACCTCTACCCCTGAGAATCAGGGATTCAGCCTCCAGGCCGTCAAATTTAGACGTTGTAATGTAGGGTGGAGGATCGGGCCTTGTGAGAGTAGGTCTGGTCGTAGAGGAAGAGTCCAAGGGTCTCCCACTGCCATCTTCAGGACTAGTGAGTACCATGTCCTCCGGGGCCAAGCTGGAGCTACTAGAATGACCGGCTTGTGCTCCACTCTGATCCTGCGCAACAGGCGAGGAAGTAACTGTAGCGGAGGGAATGCATATAGAAGTTTGAATTGATGCCAAGGGCAAACCAACGCATCGGTTCCGCAGGCCATAGGGTCCCTCGCTCGAGACACGAACCTGTCTAGTTTCTTGTTGAACCTGGATGCCATTATATCTACGTCTGGCCTTCCCCACCTCTGGCAGATTGTCTGAAAGACCTGGGGATGCAGAGACCACTCCCCTGGCAACAGACTCTGGCGACTTAAGAAGTCTGCCTGCAGGTTGTCCACTCCGGGAATGAATATCGCTGAAATGCAGGGTACATGAACCTCTGCCCACTGAAAAATCAAGCTCACCTCCCTCTGAGCGGCCTGACTCCTGGTTCCCCCTTGGTGGTTTATGTATGCCACCGCTGTGGCATTGTCTGACTGGATTCTCACCGGGAACCCCTGTAATCTGGAGGTCCATGCCAGAAGGGCTAGGCGAGCAGCTCTGATCTCCAAGATATTGATGGGGAGCTGCCTCTCTGTTTTCACCCAAGTTCCCTGGCGAGAGAACCCCTCGAAGACCGCCCCCCAGCCTGCCAGGCTGGCGTCTGTGGTAACTACCTTCCAGACAACAGGGCTGAAGGATCTTCCCTTTAGAAGATTCTGAGGGTTCAACCACCAGGCCAGGCTTTGTCGGACCCTTGATGATAGCGTCAAAGGGGACTCTAAGGCATGTGCTCTCCTGCCCCAGGCTGCCTGTAGGACGCGAGTGTGGATCTGAGCGTATGGTACTGCCTCGAACGTGGCCACTAGCTTGCCTAGTAATCGCATACACAGGCGAATAGTTGGTTTTTTTCTTGCTTAGAACCAACTGAACCAACCCCTTGATAGCCTCGATCTTTACAAGGGGCAGGAACACCCTTTGCTGTTCTGTGTCTAACCTCATGCCGAGGTATTCCAACTGCTTTGTAGGCTGGAACGCTGACTTTTCCCGGTTTAGGACCCAGCCGAATCCTTCGAGGTACTGAACCGTGAGGTTTACTGCCTGTTGCAGACACGGCCGTGAGTGATCTATGATTAAAAGGTCGTCCAAGTACGCTAGGACTGTGACCCCTTGGATCCTTAAATTGGCCAGAACTGGGGCTAGGATCTTCGTGAATACCCGGGGGGCCGTGGCCAGCCCGAAGGGGAGCGCCCTGAATTGGAAGTGTCGCTGCCCCACCGCGAAGCGTAAAAATCTTTGATGCGACTGAAAGATTGGTACATGAAGGTAAGCATCCTTTATGTCTATGGAAGCCAGAAAATCGTCCCTCTGAAGCGCGGCGGCTGCTGACCGGATGGATTCCATCCGGAAGGAACGAACCCTTAGGTAACCGTTTAACCTCTTTAGGTCCAAGATTGGCCTGACATCGCCGTTGGGCTTTGGTATGACAAAGAGATTGGAATAGAAACCTAGCCCTTGCTCTTGGGCTGGCACCTCTATTATTACGTCCTGGCAAAGCAGGTGATCCAAAGCTGCCAGCATTGAGGCCTTCCTTGCTGGATCCTTTGGTAGCCTTGACTCTTGAAAATGAGGCGGAGGAAAGTTTAGAAACTCCAGTCTGTAGCCTGCGGTTACAGACGCCCGGACCCACTTGTCGGGGATCTTGGCTTCCCAAACTTCGGAGAAGAAACGAAGCCTTCCCCCCACCCGCGAGAGTGGGGGCGCCCCTTCATAAGGCAGACTTAGGGGCTGTCTTTGTCGGCTTGCGATACCATGGCCTCTTACCCCCAGGGGCCTGTCCCTGCGATCTACTGTTAACGTTGGATCGTGCGGGCGGCCGTCGATACTGCCTGGAATTTGAGGGCCCTGAGACAGGAAAGAGCTGCCTTTTAAATGTAGGACCCCGGAATGTCTTTTTGACCGGTAAAAGGGTACTTTTGCCACTTGAAATAGTCTGAATGTATTTATCCAGATCCTCCCCGAAGAGTCGTCCTCCATGGAAGGGAAACCCTGCCAGAAGCTTTTTGCATGGGGGCTCCGCCGCCCAGTTCTTCAACCATAAGAGCCTTCTCATGTGCACCAAAAATAGTGATAAACGAGAGGCCTGCTGGATGGAATCCTTTATAGCATCTACAGCAAAACACAGAGCTCTGGGAATGTCAGAAAACTCTTCTGCTTGTTGGGTAGGCATGTCCTTTAACATTTCTTTTGTCTGGTCCTTTAACGCCTGACAAACTCCAATTGCAGCCACAGCTGGCTGTACCACTGCTCCTGCCGTAGCAAAGGATGCTTTTAAAAGTGTCTCTAACCGTTTATCAACCGGATCTTTAAACATATGTATGTTTTCCACCGGGCAAGTTAGTGATTTATTCACACATGAGATGGCTGCATCCACCACTGGGAGCCTCCACCTCTTGGAGAATTTTTCCTCCATGGGGTAAATGACCGCAAATCTCTTTGGTGGCAGAAAAATCCTGTCCGGCCGTACCCAATCCCGAAAGATCAATTCCTCCAAGAGAGGATGGACCGGAAAAACTGCGTTGCTTAACGGAGCTTTCAAAGAGCCCAGAGAGGATACCGGAGGAACCTGAGGCTCTGGCAATGGTAAACTAAATGCCGAGCGGACCATGTCCGTCAAAGACTGCACCCACAGTCTCTCTGTCTGGGAGTCTGAAAATGGTTCCTCAGAGGTAGATCCCTCAATCCCTGAACCCTCTTGGTTCAGGTCTAGTTGATCCTCCTGCGATTCCAATTCCTCCGGAGAGAGAATCTCAGCATCTGAGGATACACCTCTTGGTGATGGGGATCTAACCCGTTTCTTGCCAGGAATAGCTCTAGCGATCAATGCTGCTATTCTCTCTTCTAGCCCCCCTAGGGATACAGCTAGCATCTCCTCTGTGATAAACACAGGGCTGGGCTGATCTGGGCCAGCCTCCGCACCAGACCCCCCTAATGGCTCATCCAAGGCGACCTTTATGGGAATAAGTTGCGGGGAAAGTATCGGCATATCATCAGAATCAGAGGGGGAACCCCTTTGTTTTTTGGTCTTTTTTGTACCCTTTGACCCCGAACCTTTGGAAGCCATAATACAAAATCGAGGGACTCCGCCAACAACAACAGACTGTAGTGGCCAGGAGTACAAAACTAGAGTTTAGGGGACAATAGATCACTAATGCCCAAAAACTGATGGGGCCCCGTATGTTTTTTTTTTTTTTTTTTTAAATATATATAAGTCTCTTTCTTTTTTTTTTTTTTTTTTTCCAAACATACAGTGACCCCAAACTTAGTTTGCCAGCCTCCAACCTGCTGCAAAAAGGGGAATTTCTTGGCTTAACAAAAAAGGCATTGGAACAAAGTCCAGCATGTACTACCCCTCTTCCGCCACCGGGAGTCACTGTTCTGCCGCTCTGCGTCCTCTCCCTTTGAGATCAGCCTCAGACTGAGCACTGACAATGCCTGCTGATCTATAACAGCACAAGGCGCGCCCCTGTATGACGCTGCAGGCACGCCCCCCCCCCCCCCCGCCCTCCTCTCCGAACGGCGCGAAAAACGTCTATAAGACGTGCGCGCACACGCGCGCGTATGCCGGAGCAGGAGGAACATGGAGGAGCCGCGCTGCTGGAGACCCAGGACTGCAGTATCAGGCGGCAGATTCAAACCCCCGGCCAGGTAGGACTCTCCAAAAGGCCCCATAGGGATCCTTACCAGTCCTAGGAAGAAAGCAGCAGGTAGCTAGCAACACCATTCTTAGACAGGGGAACCTAGTGATGGGGGGAAAAAGGGATCATCCTGTCTTTCTCAGACATAGTGAGCAAGGTTGCCAATGCAGAGCATACTTAGGCTACCCCCCTTTTAGGTTACCCCGGAGAGCCTGCTGTCGAACCAAGTCCCGCAGGCTCCCCTCTTACCTGCTCCATGCTGCAGGATGTTTGTCCAGCAAAACGATCCAATCTTCTCCCCTCTCCGTGGGTAGCGTAGTAGACCTTCAGGCCCTGGGGTCCTATGAAGGTACCCACTGTCCTGGACCTATATAGCACCCTGGCAAACAGGAACTTATGGTTCTTTATGAACTCCAAGTCCTGGGCCCAGGGTCCAGCCCTCCAAAGAGGAGCATTATAGGCAAAACCCCACGGTTTGGGGCCCGGGTACTGTCCACTTTGGCACTGAGGCTCCTTGGACAGATCCGGTTAGCCCGCCCTTAATCCCAAGGATGTGGAGCAAAGCTATTCCGTGACCAACACCTAAGACACTGGCGAAAAAACTGAGGGACTCCCTCTAGGGGAGGGGGTTATATAGGGAGGGGACTTCCTGTTTGAGATTGCCAGTGTCCACACCTGAAGGTACTCCATATAACCCATATAGTAATGAATATGCCGCTTTGTGTCCCGTGATGTACGAGAAAGAAATTGGGGTATTGCAGACTATTGCGCAGGGTATTGGGGTACTGCAGAGTACTGGGGTACTGCAGAGTACTGGGGTACTGCAGAGTATCGTGCAGGGTATTGCAAAGTATTGGGGTATTGCAGAGTATCGCGAAGGGTATTGGGGTATTGCAGGGTACTGGGGTACTGCAGAGTACTGGGGTACTGCAGAGCTGGGATGGATGGAGGGATGGCTGGATCTGTGACTGCATTTGTCACAGATCCAGCCACAGCGCAGCTGCTGACACCCCGGTCCCCGCCCCCCCTCTCACACTGTACCGAACGGTACAGAGAGGAGACTCAGGAGAGGGAGGAACCGGTTTACAAGTGATCGTTTGACGGCACGATCACGTGGTAAAGGCCGCTATCAGCGGCAATTTACCGTGATCCATGATGCGCCGGAAGTGAAGGACGACGTCCCAGGGACGTCGTCCCAAAATAACTCCACCGCGCCGTAGCAGTAAAATGCCTATGGCGTGGTGGGAAAGAGGTTAAAGTGGAGTTCCACCCATTTTTTTTATGTTTGTCTGTACTGCATGCTCTAATCTCATAGTGTTCGGAATGGACAATTTTTATTTATTTTGTTGCTTGTAAAATACCTTTATTTTGTAGTCCATTACTTCCTCCTCCTTATTAGCCTAGGCCATGGGTCTTCAAACTATGGCCCTCCAGTTGTTCAGGAACTACAATTCCCATCATGCCTATGAATGTCAGAGTTTTACAATGCCTCATGGGATGTGTAGTTCCGCAACAGCTGGAGGGCCATAGTTTGAGGATCCCTGGCCTAGGCTATTAAGTCACAAGGCTATTTGCAAGGGTTTCTGGGATAGGCATCATGTTTCCCAGTAGCCCTTGCAAACCTGACTGAAACCCATTACATTGCTTGTGCAGCACTGAGCATGTGCGAGATATGCAAAGCTGAAATCCAGGAAGTCATACAGTCTGGCTTCATGATGCCCACACTTAAGATGGCCACGGTCTATTTCTAGATTATAATCTAAATGCTGTAACAACCTAACAAAACGGACCTTAGTTTACAGACTAACTTTACTAGAATACATTAAGCTTGTGTATTACAGGGGTATTTATATTTAAAAAGTGAAATTGTGGGTGGAACTCCCCTTAAAGCAGTACGTTACCTACACCACAACTCACATTTTAGGTTGAGAATATTTTCGCATTTTTAGAGGAGAAAACAGGAACAAAAAGGAAATCCACATTGAAATTGCAAGTATAACGTGACAATAACTGTGCAACTAAGGTAATCTCACAATAACCACATCACATCACTTAATCAAAACAAAGATTTCAGCAATTATAAACGGGTGATTGGGGAACCAGGATCAAAAATATGGGCAATAACAATACCACCAAGACATTCACAATAGTGAAAGGTAAATGTAGTGTCCCTGAATAATCAATAGTAATGCTCCTAAGAGAAGTAGACAGAAAAAAGAAGAAAAGAAAAGAAAAAGTCAGAAGAAAAAAAAAGAAGCCGGGTGGATACAAGTCTTACTGTCCATAACCATAATACGACTTAAACCAGGGCTCAGCAAACCCCAGGCGCCAGGTCACCATGGCAGCAACCTGGCACCTGGGCTGCAGCCGAATGCTCCACACACGCCGCCACCCATATATCCTGAGCTCTGCTTGCCCATCTGCGCTCCTGGGACAGTGGATACCGCCAGGTAGAGGGGGAGGTAGGTGAGCGAACACATGTCCGCTGTCCTTCCCTTCTTGTTGCTAACCCAGAAGTGACATAAATTCCGGGACTCTGTTGACAGTTTCCCCAGGCCAAATGCAAAGCGATCATTGCATTACATTGAGTAAAGCACAGGGGAGACATGCAGGGTCGTGACACCAAAAAACAAACACACATCACATTCCCAGGTGAAAAGTAAACATACACGGTTAGGTCTGACACGAGAAAGGGAGGAAGTACATTACTGCATGGAGGAGTCCGTAGACAATTGCAAATATGAAGCCAGCTTCAGAGGAAACATGGGCAGAAGACAAAAAGCGGAGAGGGGGGGGGGGTCAATAAACCAGGGTGGATTTGATTTATATCACTAGTAAAAAGGCTTGATTTAAATCATAATTTTTAAAGAGCTACTTTCATCTATGTCCCTCGGTGGCTCCTCCTCTGACCCGCTGTTGACTCACCAACAGTCCCATTCACATTAATCACACAAGGTGCCATTAAAGTGCCAGCAGGAACAAAAAAGGTAAGGGACATGGCAGCAGCAGGCGAGTGGATGCCGCTAACAGGCGCTGCCGTGATGGATCTGAAATGACAGGTGCTCTTTAAATCTAAGGACTTATTCTTGCTGGTAGTTAGAATATTTAATACTTGCAAACAAAATGAAGGTTTCCCATTTAGAATATGCTGTCTTTTTTTTGGTAAATGTAAAACGATTTTTTTTGTTTCTTCCTTTTTCGCGCACTGAAGCCATTGCATATGTTAGGCTCCATTCAGACCTAGGCGTCAGCGGCGTATTCGGGGGGCGACATGCAATAGGCGTTTTGTCCCCGCGATTTGCGGCGACAAAACGCCGATTGTTTTTTTGCTGGAGGGCAGAATTTTACACTGTAGGCTATGGCCGAATGCCATATACGCTTGAAAAAAAGGGTCCGGGACTTGTTTCAGGCGTTTCGGCGTAGAGATGTGAACCATCCCCATAGCCGACAATGTAAATTCGCCCCTCCAGCATATCACAGGCTGCTGCAGCGTCGGGCGGCAAAACGCCTAGGTCTGAATGGAGCCTAAAACATGTTCAAACCACACGAGGTATCGTTGTGATCGTTGGAGCGAGAGCAATAACTCTAGCAGTAAAAATATTTTTTAAAGAGTCTATGGAGATTTTTAAGTACCATAGTTGGTCACCATTCCACGAGCGTGCGCAATTTTGAAGCACAACAACATGTTTGGTATCTACTACACACAAACAAAAAAAGCCAATTAGGCAAATTTTACGGTGTTGTGTTTTTTTTTATTATTAGTCATATACTGCAAGTGTATTTTTTCCCACCAAAAATAAAAAAAATTGCATTTGAAAGATCGCCGCACAAATAGAGTGAAATAAAATATTGCAACAGCCATTTGATTCTCTATGGTCTCTGCTAATATATATATATATATATATATATATATATATATATATATATATTCTAAATGCCTGCGCCGCCATGTATAGACACTCCCCTTCTCGGGATTGGAGGGATCCGTCCAATACCGAGCAAGGGGGAGTGTCTTGCTCGGTATTGGACGGATCCCTCCAATCCCGAGAAGGGGAGTGTCTATACATGGCGGCGCGGGCATTTACAAGTATTCAAAACGAAAGCTTGTAATGCACGTTACGCTATAATGCAGGGATTAACTGCGGTATGCGGCGGTATAATAGCTACAGGTATGGGCAATATGGGGGGGGGGAGGGAGTATTCTATTTTGGTATCGGGGGTATTTGCGGGAGTACAAGTACTCCCGCAAATACTCGGTATCGGGACAACCCTAGATGTCACGCTGTAAAATTGCGCATGCTCGTGGAATGGCGACAAATGACAGTACGGTACTTAAAAATTTTCACAAGTGAGGTTTTACATCCCTTGCAATTGAAATAAGGATGACAGGTCCTCTTTATGGACCCAAAATCTCTTTAGCTTTAAAAGCAAAATATGAAAAAAAAAAAATACTTTCAGTCCTCAAAGGTCAGAGGCGATCAGAGTATTGGGGGGGGGAGCCGCTCTCCACTGGTTTCATGAAAAAAAGGCAGCGACCTGCTGCAAAAGACGATACTGATATATTCTGCCGTAATCCCAGTAAACCACTTGGCGAAAAAAAAACACCTTAGCAAGGTAAATGAATTTACTAATTTTACGGGCAGCTTTCACTCACAGCGCTTAGGAGGTTTGTGGCATAATCGATCCTTTATGCAAGATTCTGGTAAATGCTAAGTATCCCAATCCTCATAAGAGGGAAATAAAATACTATGCTGTGCTGGGTGTTTTTGCACAAGATCGGGATTACTCAGAAATCCTTGGGATCTCGTAGAAGCGATCCTGACCTCACCCTCTGCTGTGCAAAAGCGGCGGAGTGCAAGTTAAGTATAAAATAACTAGTCGGCAGTATTTCCGGGGATCTTCCTGTGGCTGATATTTCCACATTACCAACTTACTATGCCTCATTATGAACTGTGTCCCTGTGTGGAGCAGGGCTGGCCCTACCATGGGACCTGATGGGACCATGGTGCCAGGCGGCATTTAAGAGGGGCAGCATCCTGGACCAGCAAGCAGGAGTAGAGCAGAGACAATGCTGGTCAGCGGTGCACTGTGGGCTGCCTCCTGCACTGGTTGCTAGAATAGCTTGCCACCCGGCGCCTAGCAACCAGTGATGTCAGAGGCCGCGACCGCCCCAGCATTCAGTGTGCTCTGCCCCTGCGCCAATCAATTGCTCCGCCCACCTATTCCATCGCCAGCGTTAGGGAAGGGTCTAAAGAGAGCTACCTATGAGAGTGTGAGCTGAGCCAGGGGCTGGCAACTGGAAAAGCCCATGTATCCCGAGCGAGCTCAAATGGATTAAGAGGGTGCAGAGGATTATAGAGGCGGAGAAGTGACTGGCGAAAAATTTGACTCCACCTGGGTGGCCTGGAGCACCTATATTTCTGATTCTGCTCCAGTGTCTTCCAGTCTTGATGTAGCTTGAACCTGTGAGCGGTAAACAATTTCACAGTGTTAATTGGCGATGCACAGACGATTATCTGCATCTCCCATCTGCAAGGAACGGTAGTATAATCTGGGTATGCGTTGTTCTCTGGAACGCGCAGAATAAGGATTCCTATCAGCGGTAATACGGGAGCTTTGGGTTGTTATGGTCAGAGACTGAGTTCATGTTTGTTTAGCTTCCATGCACCCAGTCTCTGCCCAGACACACCCATAAGCCTTAAGCCATTATTCATTGGTTGTTTGCATTAACTCATTCTGTTGGAAGGATCTCGTCTGCACTCCCCCCTTTTCCTTCTTGTGAGTGCCCTCCTCTTTACTGTTTGCCATTTCCGGTGATGTCATTTCGTATTGAGGAAGCGATTGGCTATTGTGGCAATCACTTCCTGCTTGTCATAGCTTTTGTCTTTTATGAATAAAAGAGCCAAACACACTGCTCCCAGGGAGAGTCATGCTCAGGAGCTGAGAACATGAGCTGCGGTAAGGTCTGTTTACTTGGGGATATACAGGAAATAGATTAATGATAAATGCCATCTTGCCAATCAAACGAGATTGGGGATATGGTGTGCGCCAAGCGTACAGCCTTATCTCCACGACAGCTCTAAGTTTATCTCATTAAATTCTATAATCTTATTTATTCCCCACCCCGAGTGTCATGCTTATTATCATATTGGTTTGAGTTTCCATGCAAGCTTCTCTGCCCTTGCTTTGGGGCGGGGGACTGGACACAGAGAACCTGTCCATGTAGATCAAATATCTGGGACAGGAGAGGGTTTACATGTTATGTTGTGCTGGTTTTTCTGTTATCTTTTATGTTTTTTGATGGTCTAGAGACCAGAGATTATTATTTCTCTTTGTTTTTGTACCGCTTAAAATGTTAAAAGATTATAAAAAAAAAAAAAAAGGGAGGGTGTGTCAGCAGCTACAGTATCTCACAAAAGTGAGTACACCCTCACAATTTTTGTGAATTTGTTGTCCCCTCAAAATAACAACACCTAAACCGCTGGCAACAAAAGTGAGTACAGCCCTAAGTGAAAAATCCAAATTGGGCCCAATTAGTCATTTTCCCTCCCCATTGTCATGTGACCTATTAGTGTTACAATGTGTCGAGTGTGAATGAGGAGCAGGTGTGTAAAATTTGGCGTTATCGCTCTCACACTCTCTTACTGGTCACTGGAAGTACAACATGGCAAAGAACTGAGTAAAAAAAAAAAGTTGCTCTACATAAAGCTGGCATAGGCCAGGGATCTCCAAACTATGGCCCTCCAGCTGTTGCGGAACTGCACATCCCATGAAACACTGTAAAACTGACATTCACAGTGATGTCTAGGCATGATGGGAATTATAGTGCCTAAACTGGAGGGTCAGTTTGGCGACCCCTGGTCTAGGCTATAAGAAGATTGCCAAGACCCTAAAACTGAGCTGCAGCACGGTGGCCAAGACCACACAGCCGTTTAACAGGATAGGTTCTGGATTTGTTTCCAAGGTGGCATACCGAGTGGCCACGTTTGCTGGAGCTCTACTGGATGCCTATATCCATATATCCTTCTCCCGAGTGTGTCAGACTCCTACCTCGCAGATCATCTCGGGTGACCTCTGGCAGGAGCAAGAAGCTTTGATTCCTGTTGATAGCGGAAGAAATTATCCTGGACTCTCGCGTGACCTCATGAAGCAGGTGGCCATCACTGCCTACCAGACCATGTTCGCATCCTGTCAGGCCACACTTACTTCCAAAATAGAGGCGGCACAGCAAGATGTGGGCTTACGGCGGCAGGGCATGGACAAGATCTGGTTTTGGGTGTCGGAGGCTGAACAGCGGGTGGGCCAGGTGGAAGACACCACCTTAGAACACGCTACAGCCCTCTGCACGCTCCAAACCAAAATCTGCACCCTGGAGTATAAAGCGGAGAACAGGGATGGACAAAATAATATGCAGATTGTGGAGTTAGCGGAGGGTGCAGAGGGATGCAATCCTTCGGTCTTCATAGAGGATGCACTGCGCAATCTGCTATCCGATGCTCATCTTTCACCACACTACACGGTGGAAAGGATGCACCGCATTCCACCTAAACCGGGGGCCCCAGGCTCATGACCTTCATCCTGAAGCTGCTCAATTTGTGACAAAGATGAGATATTTTGGGCATCTCGTACCCTAGGTAATCTGCGATATCAAAACAAGTTGCTGATTTTCCCTGATTATTCTGTGGAGACCCAGAAGCTCAGGAAGGCGTTCGATCAGGTTAAAGCGCACTGCGGGCCTGCAGCATTCGTTACAATGCGTTTCCTGCTCATCTGCGGGTCCCAGCACGGGGAGACATTCCTCTTTTTCACCTCCCCATAGTAAGCCTCTGCCTGGCTCAACACCCTGCCTCATCGCTGATCCTAGGATTTGTAAATTTATTTCATCTTTGTCTGATGTTTTTTGATGCAAGCAATGCTCATCTGCCTATTGCTGCACCTTAACTTTTCTGCAGTGGATTTATAATGCACCCATTGTGTCTTTCCAGGTTTGAGTTAATGCAACCCAAGTATGTGCCCCCAACAATCAGGTGAACTGCTTTGTTTCTCCTACACTTTTATTTTATTTGTTTTCCTTTTTCGGGACAGAACTGCTGCAGTCAGTCAATGTCATGCTGTTGTCATCCTGGCTGAGATATACCTGCACGGACCCGGGAGACTATACCCTGAGTAACTGCTTTTGTGCCAGCTACATACCAGCATCTCCAAGCTGCCTCTTGGTGGGGCATGGAATAGTGAGCCTGTCCATCTGGCTGCACCCCTCGCAAACCGTTTTGTTCTAGTTTTGGAAGAGTTCATGGGATGGGGTGGGGAGTGGGGGTTCTGTTCCGCTTCATGTTTTAGTTCTAGGTGTTTGCATATATTTGCTCTTCTCGGAACATGACTTAATATCCTTATATCGGGGGGGGGGGGGGGTAATGGATAAATCCCCGGCCAAACCAATTTTGGTCACTGGCTTTCCAATGTTTCTATAGTATTATGGAATGTCTGCGGTCCAAACTCAGCTGTCAAACGTTCGTTTTTAAGTATTTGCAGAAATATAATCCTCAGATCTATATCTTACAAGAAACGCATCTCCAGGGCTCTAAAACCATGGGATTGAGACGGCCATGGGTGGGTTCCTCATATCATGGCACTTGTTCTAGCTATGCACGGGGTGTAGGTATCTTAGTGAGGAAATCCCTTTTATTTCAGGCTTTAGATATTTGCACAGACCCAAATGATAGATACGTAATTTTCCATGCTTGAATATATGATAAAACTATGGTGCTTGTCCGGATTTATATTTCTCGTCTGGCTTCCATACAGGTACTAATGAGATTTGATGGGCGATTTTTTCCCCTGCCCAGATCTAGGTAGGTTGCATTCTGTGTCTAGGGCATCTGACCTCATGAGCTGGGCCACTACCTTTGCTTTTACAGATGTCTAGAGGCATCTCCACCCTAATGATAAATCATTTTTCCTGGTCACTCCCTTTCTAGGACTGATTGATAAATGCATCGGCCCTCCACTGGGTTAGAGAGGTGCGTATCATGTCTAGGGGTATATCCGACCATGCACCACTGTATTTAACTATTTCTCTCACTACCTCCTCAGGTTCTAAGCTGTGACCTCTCTAGGTTCGGGCCACTACAAGAAAGGTTGCAAGAGCCTCTCACAGCTTCTTTGTGAAACTACTGGGTCTCCAATGGGGGGGGGGGGGGGGGGTCAGCATCTCCCTTGGTGAAAAGGGATGCTCTTAAGGCTTGGGTCAGAGGCAAATACAAGAAATCTATGCTACAGCGGGAGGTTACATTCTCGGAGGAACTGGAGGCTGAGGCGGCTAGATATGTGGATTCTCCAGATCAGGACACGTACGCTGCCTGTCGGAGGTCTCCGAGACAGCTCTCGATTTATAGAATAGAGCAAACCAAAATGGCACTCCTAAATTCCTCAGAGGGTGTTTGAGTTTGGTGACAAAAATGGCCGGCAATGGACCAAAGTCCCTCCACACATATTGCTGGGATGCAGATAAAAGAAAGGTTGGAGGCGGATATCTCGCTAGAGAGGGTACAACTAGAGATTAGGAAGTTGGGGGGGGGGGGGCAATTCCCAGGGCAGATAGTCTCCAAACGGAATTCTATTCCCAATTTAAAAAGGTATTGGCCCCAAAACTCAGCCCTCTTTAGTGCCAGATTCCATGGAGGAGGCAGTCATTAATCCGATTCCCAAACCTGGCAAAGACCTGTTAGAGTGTGCGTCATATCGACCCATATCTCTATTAAATGTTGATGCGAAAATCTTTGCAAAGGTCCTGGCTAGCCGTCTCTCAGTGATTGAGGATTTAATCCATGTGGACCAGACCGGATTTATGCCAGGCAAGGGAATGGATATCAATGTCCGTCGCCTCTTTCTGAATCTATCCGAGCCACATGACAACCCTGGCACTAGAGTTATCTTTAGACGCAGAAAAGGTATTCAAACGGGAATATCTGTGGGAAGTCCTGAAGAAATATGGATTTGTTTAAAGTTCATACATTGGCTCCAACGGTTGTATAGGACTCCTAGGGCATTGGTCCTCACCAATGATTGGATCTCTGAGGACTTTTCCCCTCTTCAGGGGTACACAGCAGGCATGTCTGCTTTTCCCATCTGTTTTTGCTCTGGCACCTCTAGCCAACTTCATCAGAGGGTCATCTGAGGTACTGGGCTTGAGGGTGGGGACGTTAGAAGAGAAATTATCCTTAGACACAGATGATGCCCTGCTATACCTCAATGATACGGGCGCGTCTCTCCTGGCAGCATTGCGGGTCTTTGACACATTCGGTTCTTTTTCAGGCGTCAGGATTAACTGGACCAAATCCATCCTTTTTCCTATAGATGCCCAGGCAGGGCAACTGGGATCCCCTTCTCAGCTGGATTGGGTGAAGAAATTTAGATACGTGGGGATACAGATTACTCTAGATACTGTGGGTTTTCCCAACCATAATCTCCTCCTCCTGTTGTCTATGCTTAAAGCGGATGGTCCACAAAAAAAAAAAAATATTAAAAGCCAGCAGCTACAAATACTGCAGCTGCTGACTTTTAATATTAGGACACTTACCTGTCCTGGAGTCCAGCGGCGTCCGCAGCAGAGGACGAGTGTTCGCTCGTCTCTCTGCTGCTCCCCCCTCCATCCACGGTGAGGGAACCAGGAAGTGAAGCGCTCCGGCTTCACTGCCCGGTTCCCTACTGCGCATGCGCGAGTCGCGCTGCGCCCGCCGATTGGCTCCCGCTGTATGCTGGGAGCAGAGAGTTCCCAGCACACAACGGGAAAAACCCGTCTTTTGCCCGAGTCTGCGGGCCGGAAGTGGGTGCAGATACCTGTCTAGTATCTGCACCCCCCTCCCCCTGAAAGGTGTCAAATGTGACACCGGAGGGGGGGAGGGTTCCGATCAGCGGAACTTCACTTTAGGGTGGAGATCCGCTTTAAGGAGAAATGCAAATCTTAGTCTAACCTTCCCCAGAATCTGTTGGGTAGGATAAACCTTGGTAAAATTATGCTCCTTCCTAAATTTAACTACATATTCCAAAACTGTCCCCTTTAGGTCCCCAAATCCTTCTTTCTTACAATAGAACGCTGTGTAGGCTCCTCCATTTGAAGAGGTGCTGCCCCCCGCCTAGCCAAATCTACCTTGTGTCTTACTACCAGGTAGAGTGGGTTGGCGCTACAGAATTTTCCATTTCTGGGCGGCTAAGTTGAGGTCAGTCTACTGATGGTTTCAGGGTTCCAGGGCTAATGCGGCTATGTGTCAGGATGCGGCCTTGCTGGGTTCCCTGTCGGATCTCAGGAATTTTATCCTAAACGGGGAACGGCCTATAGCGGTGTTCAGTTACCAACAATTGCCACTTGGGAGGGTGTAGGGGGCCGCTGTTTGCCGTTTTAATCAATCAAATCAGCTGTCACCGGCTCAACCAGCCTGGTGTAACCCAGTGTTGCCTCACCTGCATACTGTTCCTGACCGGCAGATGTGGGCAGGCCTTGGAATTAAAACTCTACAAGATATTGTTCACGTGGGCTCCTTAATGTCATATTCTCAGCTGTCTACCTGGTTCAAAGGAGTTTCGGTATTTTCAGTTCCGACATGCCGCTAGGGCACAATTCCCACAGCCTAGCTTCCAGGCTAACCCCATTGAGGAGTTCTTGGCCCCAGGAGAACAGGAAAAAAAAAAAAAACACTCTCCAGTCTCCACTCTATGTAATGCCCTGCTTACGGTAGATTCACCCAAGGTTGAAAAGTTGTTTGACTATTGGCAGAAGGATGTTCCATCCTTAGACAGAGAGGACTCTATAGAGCAGGGTGCCAAACTGGTGATTTCCTCCAAAGGCAAGCTTGTACAAGTCAAATTTATACACCGAGAATACTACACTCCTGCTAGGTTGCAAAGAATCTTCACCAATAGAGATCCTGAATTCCCTCACTGTAAAGTATGCCTTGGTTCTTAACTTTACATGTTCTGGGAATGCTCTTATGTTACAAAGTTCTGGGCGGAGGTATTTGAACTGTTGAATGTGAAATTACAGTTGGAACTCCCGATCACCCAGTTTCTGCCATCATTTGGGTATTCTTCCTGGGAGGCTACGGTGGACGTTACCCTCCCTATGTATAAAATTACGTATATTGACCATGGAAGTTTGACAAGGTATGGTCATCCTGAAATTCTGATTAGCTGGCCGACATGGGTGGGGGCGGGTAGCCTGGTTTGGGGGGGGGGGGGGGGTTCAGTGTCAGGTTATATCCATAAACTGATGTACCTCAGTGGTTTTGTGTACCTGCTCTGTGTGACATTGAGCACTTTCCTTAAAGACAATTTCTTTGTATTGCTTCTAGTTGACGATGTAATGCATTGTGAATATTTTGATTATGTCCCTTCTGTATAATGGTATTGTGAAATAAAGCACACACACACACAACCCAGAACAGGCATCGCCATGGTCGACCAAGTTGAGTGCACATGCTCAGTGTCATATTCAGAGATTGTCTTTGGGAAATAGACATATGAGTGCTGCCAGCATTGCTGCAGAGGTTGAGGGGGTGGGGAGCCAGCCTGTCAGTGCTCAGACCATACGCTGCACACTGCATCAAATTGGTCTGCATGGCTGTCATCCCAAAAAGAAAGACTTTTCTAAAGATGATGCACAAGAAAGCCTGCTAAAGACAAGCAGACTAATGACATGGATTACTGGAACCATATCCTCTAGTCTGATGAGACCAAGATAAACTTTTTGGTTCAGATAGCGACAAGCGTGTGTAGCGGCAACCAGGTGAGGAGTACAAAGACATGTCTTGCATATAGTTATAGTTTTTTTTTAATAAACATGTCATACTTACCTCCGCTGTGCAGCTAATTTTTCACAGAGTGGCCCCAAACCGCGTCATCTGGGGTCCCTCGGCGGCTGTCTTGGCCCCTCCTTGCATCAGATAACCCCTTCTGGGACTTAAGTGCTTTCCCAGGGGGGATACCTTGCGGGCGCGCTCCTGAGTCCAGTATTTGCGTCCATAGACACGAATGCCGGCCTCGTGAATGAATGAATGAAAACTTATATAGCGCGGCACCTGCGAACTGAATCGCCTCTGGAGGAGCCAATGGCTGTGCTGCTATCAATCTATCCAATGAATAGCAGAGAAAACCGGGCCGAGATCAAGCGCTTTCTCGATGCAAAGTTTTCTAAGGGCTCGGGGCCTGGCAATTATCGGATGCTTACAACCCCTTTAAGCATGGTGGTGGGAGTGTCATGGTCTGGGGCTGCACGAGTGCTGCCGGCACTGTAGAGCTACAGTTCATTAAGGGAACCATGAATGCCAACATGTACTGCGACATATGGAAGCAGAGCATGATCCCCTTCCTTCGGAGACTGGGCCGCAGGGCAGTATTCCAACATGATAACGACCCCACACACACCTCCAAGACGACCACTACCTTGCTAAAGACACCGAGTGTAAAGGTGATGGACTGGCCAAGCAGACCTAAACCCTATTGAGCATCTGTCAGGCATCCTCAAACAGAAGGTGGAGGAGCCCAAGCTCTGTGATGTTTTCTTGGAGGAGTGAAAGAGGACTCTAAGACCAAAGCTTGGCTGTACTGCTCCTGCAGATCACAGGAGTTCAGACCCATTTTCAACAGACAGCAGGCTGAAGTGGTCTAGGCTGGGGAAAGATTGTGAGCATATCATCGGCGTCCACCCAGAACCCTGGCTTAGCGAGTCGCTAAAGAGACTGGGCCAGTTGCTCGTGCCCCCTCCACAGCAATTTCGGGAGGGGTAGGGAGAGCAGACAGCGATGACCAACAGTCACCAGACAGCGGGGGAAGTTCCAGAATCGGGCAGATGCTGCAGCAGAAAGGAGAGTATAGAATTTTTTTCTTTCGATTGCCGCACTTCTCCTTTAAAGCATTTGTAAAGCCTGCTTTGTTAATTTACCTAGACCTATGTACACCGTTTAGGAGATATTCCCCTGCATGCAGCCAGTGACATCACCGGCGCATGTGCTCTGAAGGTCCGGCATACCTTGATGGAACTTCAGAGCTTCATGCTGGAACCGAGTGACGTCAACGGGGCTCCAGCCAATCACAAAGCTGGACCATGCAAACTTGGGCTAAAAAGCTGGGGGAAGATGTCAACCCTCTCAGTGGTGACAGCATACCGCTGGAGGGCTTCGTTTTAAGGCAAGTATTCCATAATGTGCTTTTACCAGCCACAGATGTCCCACGTTGGCTCTGACAATTCACACGCGTGGGGTACCAGTGCGGCCTCTCGTAGGCCTGGAGCTTTTGGTCTGCCTGAAGCCTTTTTTCATCTAGCGCCTGCCGCCTCCATGGGGTGCTTTGGCTGCAACTATGGGGTCCCTGGTTGGTTTACAGACACAGCACATGGGAAAGTCCTCTTTTCCTTTCCCTTAGCCGTTAAAGGGTAAATAAACGTATTATTTACAACATTGACAATACGGTAGATGTTTCTTTGCTGAGAGTGTTTTTTTTTTTTTTTTTACAACCTCATCCTGTACAATGCATTTCCTTCTAGAGCATCTCCATTTCACCCCCTGAAGATGACCGCACTCTACAAGGTTGAAACGCGTCAGTGTTTATCATTATTATAGTATTATGCCATGTTTTTGTAGGTCTGCCCTTACGGCCCAATCAATATACTGTTAATCCATACGTACATGTTTTTATTGTCACTACATGACTATTCTTTGGTTTAAATACAACAGATATATGTTTCCTGAGAGACATATAAAACAAAAAATGTACCAAATATTACTTTTTTGCTGTAATACAAAGCCTCCGGGGTAACGTTTCCTGTTTTCTTTCTACAACCATTTGGGGTGTGCAGCGCTTTACCCATCTTCCAGTATCGCTTTTCCTATGCTAACAATTGACAACTGAACGATTACATAGTTCTCAGTCAGCTTAGAAAATCACGACTTGTTAATCACTGCTCTTGCTCTGCCCTCCAGCACTCACTGGGGCACCAAACAGGAGAGGGGGCAAGCACGAATGAGTGCTGGAGGGAAGGACTAGAGAGCAGTGACTGACAGTCATCGCTCTCCAAGTTAAAGGGGTTGTAAAAGGTAAAAAAAATGTCCTAAATAGCTTCCTTTACCTTAGTTCAGTCCTCCTTCACTTACCTCATGAGTGAGTGAGTGAAAAACGTATAAAGCGCAACACATGCGAACTGAAATCGCCTCTGGGCGCTCTTTCCATTCCTTGGGTAAGGAAACCCCTTGGCCTCAGAAGAGATGGGTGTAAATCTTTCTCCTGAGGGCCAAGTGGTCCGACTCCAGTTGGATGGTAGTTGGTAGCGCATTCCACAGCCGAGGTCCCTGGACTGCAAATTGTCAGGACACTCTACGTTGCAGATAGAAAAAGGAGCTGTGTGTTAGTGGGCGCTCTGACTCTCCTATAGTCCAAGGGAGGTGGCGAGTACGACACTCCACACCAGGGAGAAAGCCTCACATTACTGTGTGTAGTTACAGACAGAATAACAGGAAGTGAGGATTTCTCAGAAGAAATAAGGACATTTAAAACAAAATGGAAGGATGGAGGTAAGTGAAGGAGGACTGCACTAAGGTAAAGGAAGCTATTTAGGAAAAAATAAATAAAAAATTGTACCTTTACAACCCAAGAACTGAGCGATAAGTGGTCATGTGACTGTTCAGCTCTCATGTTAGAGCCAGCAGGGGAAGTTCTAAAATCAGGCTAATGCTGCAGCAGGGAGGCGAGTGTAGATTTAATTATTTTTTTCCTTTCGATCCTTACACTCCTCCTTTAACCACTTGCTTACTGGGCACATACACCCCCTTCCTGCCCAGGCAAAATTTTAGCTTCCGGCACTGCGTCGCTTTAACTGACAATTGCGCGGTCGTGTGATGTGGCTCCCAAACAAAATTGACGTCCCTTTTTTCCCCCACAGAGCTTTTTTTTGGTGGTATTTGATCGCCTGTGCAGTTTTTATATTTTGCCCGATACGTATTCTTCTACATATTTTTGGTAAAAAAAAAAAAATGGTTTGTTATATTGCCTACAAAATAGGGGATATAATTATGATTTTTTTTTTTTACTAGGAATTTTTTTCGGGACTGCGACATTATAGCGGACACATCTGACACTTTTGACACATTTTTGGGACCATTCACATTTATACAGTAAACAGTGCTATAAATATGCATTGATTACTGTATAAATGTGACTGGCAGGGAAGGGGTTAAATGTGTAGCCTAGTTAGTGTTTTAACTGTAGGGGGGTGACCAATCTGTGTCCCTATGACCAAGGGACACAGCATAGGTCTCCTCTCCCTGACAGGACGTGGATCTCTGCATTTACACACAGAGCTCCACGGTCCTGCTCAGTTACTAGGCAATCGCGGGTGCCCTAGTGTTCCTAGTAACGCAACGGGTGCGTGCGCACGCCCCCTAGCGGCTTTAAATGACAGGACGTCATATGACGTCCTGTCAGAACAACTGAGCTACTTTGCCGCCGTCATTTGACAGCGGCTGGTAGTAGAGAGGTTAAAGTGGTAGTAAAGCCTGCTTTGTGATTTTTACCTACACCTACGTGCACAGTTTAGGAGATGTTCACCCTGCATGCAGCCAGTGACATCACCGGCGTATGCACTCTGAAGCTCCAGCATACCTTGCTGGATCTTCAAAGCTTCATGCCTGAACTCAGAGCTCCCTCACACATGCGTGGGAGTGATGTCACTGCAGCTCCGGCCAATCACGCAGCTGGAATGTGCAAACCCCTAAGAAACACTGGGGGAAGATGTCAGTGCGTCGCTGGAGGGCTTCATTCTAAGACAAGTTTAAATGTGCTAGCATGTGATGCAATTGCCTTACAGGTGTTTTTTTTCCCCCCATCAGACGCTTTAAAGCATGGGTCTTCAAACTACGGCCCTCCAGTTGTTCAGGAACTACAATTCCCATAATGCCTAGTGATGTCTGTGAATGTCAGTGTGTTACAATGCCTCATGGGATGTGTAGTTCTACAACATCTGGAGGGCCGTAGTTTGAGGATCCCTGCTTTAAAGGATAAGTCCACCCCAACATTAAAATATCTACATCTATAGACATTCACAATCTAACAGTAACCTATCTAGCCCTGTAAAGAAGAAATAAGCTTACATACCTTTTCTGAAGCCGATCTGGGCCAGTCTTTAGCGGCGGAAGCTCTGCAGAGGACACAGCCGAAAACAGCTGTGAAATTAATTGGGAGTGATGTCATCCATAGAGTTACTAGGTGGCTTCCGTTGTCGGCTGTGTCCTCTGCATCCACCTACACAGCGAAGCCACCGCTGCCAGCTCAGTATGGGATCGGGTCAGAGCGGCATCAAAAAAGGTATGTATACCGATATCCTCTTTACAAAGTTAGTGTTAGATCGTAGATGTATAGATATTCGTGTTAGGGTGGATTTATCCTTTAAAGCTGCAGCTGACCCACATTGGCTCTAACAATGACAACTGAACGATCACATGACCACTGATCACTCAGTTCTCGGTCAGCTTGGAGAGCTCTGCTCCCCTACCCCCAGCACTCACTGGGGTGGGTGCCAAACAGGAGAGGGGGCGGGCACAGCTGGTTCTCAGTCATGCACTAAGAGGCGGAGCCAGCTGTCAAAGAACTGGGAGAATCCCGACAAATCCTTTGACATCAGGTGACATCGGCCTACAGCCAACTGTCAGTGGATTCGGGGTCACAGCGGAGCAGTGCACTGCTGTCACCCAGAAGACAAGTATGACCAAAAAATCTGCCAGGGAATGGCTGCCAGGCTAAAGAGACACCAAGCAGGAGGAGAAATCCAAAGTATCTCCACATTAAAATTCCAACCAGAAATCCACAGATCCCACCAGTGTCAGGAGATCAGCAGCAGTGCACCCAGGATCAGCAATGCACCCAGGATCAGCAGTGCACCCAGGATCAGCAGTGCACCCAGGATCAGCAGTGCACCCAGGATCAGCAGTGCACCCAGGATCAGCAGTGCACTCAGAGGACCTGTCATGTGTCTGTCTTTGGGGCAGTGGAGGTCACATGACAGCTGAGGCCTGCAGAAGCCGGTCTCGGGTCCCCCCCCCTTCATCCTTCCATCATCATCAGCAGAGCGGACAGGCCTCCCCCATCCCAGCCCGGGCCTCTGCCCCCTCCCCTCCCCCACACTTACTCTCATTTAACACCTCCACCAGGTCGGCGCAGATCTCACACATCGTTCAGGAAGGAGCCGCGTCCTGAGCATGGAGATGGCGCTGCCCCACGGCCCCGTCAGCCGGTGAATGCGGTGCCTGTGCAGCCTACAAGGCCCGGAGACGTGTATGGGAAGAAGAAGAGAAGACGGGGGACCTCCGGAGGCGGCCGGACGAAGCGAGGAGACAGTGCGACCGATAGAGGTGACTATTCCCCCCGAAGAGACCGTGGCGGCCACACGCAGATTCCTTCACTGCCTCCACCGAACCATCTTCATCACCACAGCCGCCGCCATTTTGGTTGGGGATGCTCGCTTCACCTCGGCTGTTTCCGGGAGCGCTTCGGGTGTTCGGCGATGTGGTCACGCCCCCCTCCGCTCATCTGACGTGTCACATGACGACGGCTGACTGGCGGTGTTCTGAAGGTGGGAGTGGCTCTTGCATGACGTGACCCTGGCAACAGGGAGCAGCAGGGATGAGAGCAGGTCTCTTTGCTTGTGTATCCCTAAAGAGCAGCTGGGACATGGCAAACTGCTCCCTGCCCAGGCAGAAGGCTAAAGAGGGGCTGTAAACCTTCCTGCCTTTTCACCTTACACTTAAGCCCCGGACCAATATGCAGGCTAAGGACCAGAGGTGTTTTTTACAATTTGGCACTGCGCTGCTTTAACTGGTAATCGCGCGGCCATGCAATGTTGTACCGAAACAAAATTTGCGTCATTTTCTTCCCACAAATAGAGCTTTCTTTTGATGGTATTTGATTGCCTCTGCGATTTTTATTTTTTGCAATCTAAACGGAAAAAGACCAAAAATTTTGAAAAAAAAATGATTTTTCTTATAACAAAAAGTAAAAAATATCGAATAAACTAAATTTTAGTCAAACATTTAGGCCAAAATGTATTCAGCCACATGTCTTTTGTAAAAAAAAATCGCAATAAGTGTATATTTATTGGTTTTCGCAAAAAGTTATAGCGTCTACAAACTAGGGTACATTTTCTGGAATTTACATTATTTTATGACTGCCTATCTCATATCTTGAGGTGCTAAAATGGCAGGGCAGTACAAAACCCCCCAAAATGACCCCATTTTGGAAAGTAGACACCCCAAGGAAACTGCTGAGAGGCATGTTGAGTCCATTGAATATTTTTTTTTTTGGTCCCAAGTGTTTGAATAATGACAAAACATTTTTTTTTTACAAAAAGTTGTCACTAAATGATATATTGCTCACACATGCCATGGTTATATGTGGAATTACACCCCAAAATACATTCTGCTGCTTCTCCTGAGTACGGGAATACCACATGTGTGGGACTTTTTGGGAGCTTGGCCACGTACGGGACCCCGAAAACCAATCACCGCCTTCAAGATTTCTAAGGACATAAATTTTTGATTATATATCAGACAGGAGGCTCATATCTTATGCATTAACTTTCTTTATTAATGCCCATAGCAGACATATTTATCTTTCTTTAATCAGTTGCAATGTAACATTTTTTTAAAATAAACTACAACTCCCAGCAGTCCCGAGAACCTAAGCCACACCCAGGTCAGTGACCTCTATATAATGGACTGCTTCCAACGGTTCCTCCTCTTTCTTTCTGCTCATTGCATGAGATAAGTGTTTTCATATATGTTTTATTCTTGTAATGTTGTTTTGCGAGACCCGGGAAGGTTGAGGGGAGATTCTGCCCCCTGATACCTTCCCTGGTCGATTTTGCTGTTTTTTCTCAGGTTTTATTTTCTCAGTTTTTATTTCCTGTATTTGTGTATTTGGTGCAGGTATTGTTCCTGTTATTCTTGGCGTTTTCCTAACACTGTGTGCGCATCCCTCGTGTCGGGGAGCCCCCCCCCCGACGACGGAGTGCTGTCCCTTGTTTGTCCCCGCGCCGCTGCCCGTCCCCTCGCCAGGCGCCATTCCCGAGCGCCGCCATATTCCTCCCTCCCTTCTCCTCACAGATCCTTTCGCTCGGCGAATCAGCTTCCTGGGAACGTAGTCTCGCGAGACTTCGTTCCTCAGGTCGCAAAGGATCTCGGGTTCCCCTCCCCTCCACCGCCAGTTCCGACGGTGGGGAGGAAAGGATAGGAGCCTGTCACTGCGCAATCCTGTAGGCTGGTACACGCCGCTAGGTACTGTTGTGTACAAAGACCTTAGATTTGCGATAGAGCTTACACACACACTGTTAGGCAGCAGCTCAATAACCTGCAGGTACTCTTCACCCCTGTTTAGACGGTCCGATCCTGACCTAATCTGCCTATCCTTAAGACAATTGCTCAGTCCCTCAGAGCACTTTCTAGAAACCGTTATGTCTGACCTGCCCGCCTCAGTACTCCCCAGAGGGGAAAGCTCCCCCATAGACTCTGCCTAAACCCTGAGTGCCTCTCAGATACAAGATATCATACACCTGTCAATCCAGGCTGACCTGGCCTCTGCCACATCTTCTAGGGTTCAACAAGCTATGGCCCCGTCAGTACTGCCGCCTCAGTGCGGCGAACCGCCCATAAAGAAGGGGAAAGCCTCACATAAGAGGAAGCATACCCCGGCGGTACATGACTCCCCAGCAGGGGAAGAATATAATATGCTCCAGGTAGCCCCTAACACAAGCTACCAAACCCAGCATCCGACTGACAACTCTCGACCCCTGGACCCCAGGGAGATACACCACAAGGGGTATAAGGCCATTAGAAGGGCCAAACCAGACTCATATGTGGACTCCTCGGAGGAGGACTCTGCCGACCCCTCTGAGGGCTCGGATTTGTCAGAGTCATACATGGATGATGCTGGGGATACGGCGCCTGACACAGCCGCCACCCCTACCACACAGGGCGAAGTTCTCCTGGACGCTCTAGGTCAGGGGTCTCCAAACTTTCTAAACAAAGGGCCAGTTTACGGTCCTTCAGACTTTAGGGGGGCCAGACTAGGGCTATTGGGAGTAAAAAATGTCCAATGGGAGTAAATAATACCATCATTGGTGACAGTGGTAGGACTTGTGCCCCATCATTGGTGTTAATGGAAAGAATTGATGGTGTCAGTTGGAGTAATAGTGCCCCATTGGTGTCAGCAACAAGAATTCTGCCCCATTTAAAAATTGGATGGAATAATGCCCCAAGGGCCGCATTAAGGCAAGCAAAGGGCCACATCCGGCCCCAGGGCCGCAGTTTGGAGACCCCTGCTCTAGGTGAACCATTCTTCCACCCCGACGCAATTACCCACCCGCGTTCTGGGGAATTGACTCCATTACCTCACGTCTCCCGATACGTGGAACTATGGGTTAGAAAATCATTGGACAGAACTAGCCGAAATAAACTGAATGCCCCAGACCCTTCATCCCCAAGAAGGTTGTGGCTACCCCGGAGGTAGACCCCGTCCTGAATAAATATTTGTTGAAGTCTGGAAAATTCCAGAAAAAGGGCATAGAGCGCTCTTTCCGATCCATCCAAGACCACATTCTGGACCTGATCGGCCCCTTAACTAAAATCCTGAACCTTTCTGAGCAAGCTGCGGAAGCTGAGCAGCCCGTGGATCTTCAACAACTAAGAGGTTGGGCACAAAGGGCGATATGCCTAGCAGGCACCGCCAACACGGCATGTTCAGTAGAGAGGCGCCGTTCCATACTTATGTGCCTAGACCCCCAACTGTCTCACTTGGCAGAGTCGGAGCCTGGACCGTCGGCTGATGGCATGTTGTTTGGCGACACGTTGATAAAAGATATCAACAAATTCGTGGGCCTCTTTACCAGCCTTGATAAAGCCCAAAATTCATTGAGAAGATCTGGGGCCAATAAGGTTTTTACCAGGACCCGCAGAAATAAGGGCCGTTCTGCCGGTCGTTCCCCCTTCTACAGGCCGCATGGTAGAGCCCCTAATCAGTATCAGTACCAGCAGGCTCCATCCTATACCGTCCCGATGGTGCAACCTGCACCATTCTTCCCTCCCCGAGGCAGACCCTGGCTACCCTCGATCCCGACCTCCTACCGGTGAGTATACCCTACACTCCACGCATTCACATTCCTGTGGGGGGACGACTGAGGTATTTTATCCACGCCTGGTCTGCGATTACGGCAGACGCGTGGATTCTACACACAACTACGAGACCTGTTGACCAAACAAGCGGTTGCAGAGGTAGACCCCTGTTCCCCGGGCTTCATAAGCAACCTGTTTCTAGTACACAAGAAAGGAGGGGGTTACCGTCCAGTAATAAATCTCAAAGACCTAAATCAGTATATCGAGTATCGACACTTCAAGATGGAGGGAATTCACTTCCTCCGAGACCTCCTCCACCCCGGGGACTGGCTTGTGAAGGTAGATCTAAAAGATGCCTACCTCACGGTCCCTGTACACCCAGAGTCACAGCACCTACTTCGATTCCTGTGGAAAGGCAGGATGTGGCAGTTTACCTGCCTGCCAATCGGCCTATCGTCCGCCCCTTGGTGCTTCACCAAACTCATGAAGCCAGTGGTGGCGACACTGAGAAGCAGAGGGGTACGTCTGATCATATATCTGGACGACATCCTCATTATGGCCTATTCCAAGAATCAGGCCCACCTTCACATGTCCTGGACAATGTCTTTGTTGCAAAGACTGGGCTTCATAATCAACCGAGAAAAATCAATCTTCGTCCCTTCTCAACAATTGGAGTTCCTAGGATTTACGGTCAACACCGTCCAATCCACCCTCAGCCTCCCCAAGCCCAAACTTGCCTTGATTCGCAAAGAGATACGGGCAACACTACAAAGAGGTTATCTGTCCCTTCGTACACTAGCACGCCTGGTGGGTCTCCTGGCAGCTTCCATTCAAGCCATCTTCCCTGCTCCACTGCATTACAGAGCTCTCCAGAGGCTCAAGATTATGCACCTGAGACAGGGCCTCAAATATGCAGACGAGGTTCCCTCTGCCAGGAAACTACCGAGGAACTGAAGTGGTGGCTTCGCCACGCCGTAGAATGGAACGGCAAAACCATCTTCAACCCCAGCCCAGACATCATCATAGAATCAGACGCCAGTCGCCAGGGCTGGGGCGCCCGGTGCGGCACATCCTCCACGGGAGGGACGTGGTCCACCGCGGTAGCCACACTCCATATCAACGCGCTGGAACTCTTGGCAGCCTTTTTTGCGGTCATGAGCTTCATACCACACTCATTCACCTGCTGTATACTGTTTCGCATGGACAATGTGGCGGCGGCACAATATGTCAACCGCCTGGGGGGCACCAAGTCCAAAATTCTGGCGAATATCGCGAAAGAATTTTGGCACTTCTGTCTAACCCACAACATAACCCCCATTGCGGAATACATTCCGGGTGTCTCCAACTCGGTAGCCGACTGGTACTTGCGTTATCTTCGTGACTCCAGCGACTGGAGACTAGATCGTTCAGTGTTTCTTCAGCTGCAGCGACTCTGGGGGCCACTGTCTATAGATCTCTTCGCCTCTCGCCTAAATCATCAACTGCCTCACTTCTTCAGCTGGAGGCCGGACCCGGAAACATATGCGGTGGACGCCCTCCGCCAGCCTTGGCCGAAGGGCACGCACTATGCATTCCCTCCGTTTCCGCTCATCCCCAGACTCCTCCTACGGATAGCCAATCTGAAAGCGAGCGTAGTACTGATCACACCATGGTGGCCGACCCAACCGTGGTTTCCCCTATTACTAGGGATGACTGTGGACCTCCCCAGGCTGATTCCCCACTTCCCCCACCTTCTCACCAACCCGACCAGGGGTTTCCACCCCCTGATTCTGGAGAACAACATGCCGCTCCTGGCGTGGCTAGTTTCGGGATCCCGGACACAGATAACGTCCTTTCAAAGTCAGCTCGAGATCTCCTCGCCCTGGCCTGGGCCCCGGGACTAGATCGGCATATCGATCAGCCTGGGGACTCTGGGTTCGTTGGTGTGACCAACGACAGGTTGATCCCATACAGGCCCCTATACCATTAGTGGTGAACTACTTGGCGGATTCGTTCGGATCCGGTAAATCGTATAGCTCCATTAACATATATCGGTCGGCTATCTTGGCATATCACTGCCCCGTGGACTCTTTGCCCGTCGGCAAACATCCCCTGGTTTGTCGACTTCTGAGAGGTGTAAGGTTCCAACGGCCTAGATACCAGGCGACCTGGGATGTCTCCAAGGTGCTTGATATGTTCGCCAGATGGGAGGACAACACAGACCTTTCACTGAGATTACTATCCATAAAATTGACAGTTCTCCTATGTCTAGTCTCCCTCAAAAGAGTGTCGGACGTTAAGGCCCTAGACATCTCTAGGCGACAATTCTCGCCACAGGGTGTCACCTTTTCAGTAGTGCGCAGGACTAAGACCGGTATTCTTTCGGTCTTTTACCCATTCTTTCCTGCACATCCACTCCTCTGTGTCGTTCGTTGCCTACAGGCATACGAATCACAGACCACTACCTTACGCTCCTCAGATTCTTCACAACTACTCGTGTCCTATGTCAAACCACATCGCCCCGTCTCGTCTGCCACTTTGTTGCGCTGGGTGCGAGTCGCCATGGAGATGGCGGGGAATCGATGTTACCCTTTTCAGAGCTCACTCCACCAGGGGAGCTATGGCTACTAAGGTGGTCACATCGGGAGGCTCTCTCTCCGATCTCTTAGTGGCGGCGGATTGGTCCTCGGAGACCACCTTCCGTCGTTTCTACTTCAGACCGCAAGATCATATATCCATGTCGGTCCTATCTTAGTTTTTTATGAATGTATTATGTCTAGTTATTTTGCATATTTAAAATGCTAGCTTTGAACTTGCATAAGATATGAGCCTCCTGTCTGATATATAATTCTAGATTTTCCTAGCTTGTGACGGAAACTATTGATTATATGATGACAGGAGGCGAGTATCTTCCCTCCCGACCCACCCTATTACGTGTGTTTTTGAATCTTTCAGGTTACTGAGTGCCGACAGTGGATTCTGATGCTGGAGGATCCGATTAATAGGACCGTGGGGTCCCTGTCCCCTGTTGGGACAAAGTTTTCCTGAAGATTCCTCGTTGGGTTTCTATTTCTTTCTGGAGTCCCCCGTTGGGGACACAGTTGATGGTCAAGTCCCTTCCGGGAGCTATTGGATGTCGGCCGGACGGTCTGAGGTTCAGAAGACATACTACGTTTCTCCGTGCCTGTAGTGTTCCTGTATCAAAGGTTTTTCGCATCAAGAAAGAGGAGGAACCGTTGGAAGCAGTCCATTATATAGAGGTCACTGACCTGGGTGTGGCTTAGGGTCTCGGGACTGCTGGGAGTTGTAGTTTGTTTAAAAAAAAACTTTACATTGAAACTGATTAAAGAAAGATAAATATGTCTGCTATGGGCATTAATAAAGAAAGTTAATGCATAAGATACTCGCCTCCTGTCATCATATAATCAATATTTTCCGTCACAAGCTAGGAAAATCTAGAATTTCACTCACACAAATATTGAAGGCGCTGATTGGTTTAGTGACAACTTTGTGCAAAAAAAAAATCAGTTTGTCATATTCCCGCAACTTGTATCAAAATATAAAATATTCCATGGACTCGGGATGCCCCTCAGCAAATAGCTTGGGGTGTCTACTTTCCAAAATGGGGTCATTTGGGGGGATTTTGTGCTATTTTGGCATTTTATGGCCTTCGAAACTGTGATAGGTAGTGATGAGTGAAATCAAAAATGTACACCCTTAAAAAGCCTGAAGGCGGTGATTGGTTTTTGGGGTCCCGTACGCGGCTAGGCTCCCAAAAAGTCCCAAACATGTGGTATCCCCGTACTCAGGAGAAGCAGCAGAATGTATTTTGGGGTGTAATTCCACATATGGGGGGTGTATGCTTTGCGCGTGGGTGTAAGCGTTACTGGCACTAACTAGCTACCTAGCGGCACTAGCGACACTAATACAGCGATCAGAAAAACGATTGCTTAGTGACGCTGGCAATAGGGGGTGAAAGGGTTAACTCTAGGGGCAATCAGGGGTTAAAACCTTTATTAAAAAATGTATGGGGGTACCTAACGCTATAAAAACCTGGAGGGCAAACCTCAAAAAATAACTAGCTACCTAGCGGCACTAGCGACACTAATACAGCGATCATAAAAACGATCGCTTAGTGACGCTGGCAATATGGGGTGAAAGGGTTAACTCTAGGGGCAATCAGGGGTTAAAACCATTATTAGAAAATGTATGGGGGTACCTAACGCTATAAAAACCTAGCAGGCGAACCTCAAAAAATAACTAGCTACCTAGCGGCACTAATACAGCGATCAGAAAAACGATCGCTTGGTGACGTTGGCAATAGGGGGTGAAAGGGTTAACTCTAGGGGCAATCAGGGGTTAAAACCATTATTAGAAAATGTATGGGGGTACCTAACGCTATAAAAACCTGGCGGGTGAACATTTAAAAAAATAACTAGCTACCTAGCGACACTAATACAGCGATCAGAAAAACGATCGCTTAGTGACGCTGGCAATAGGGGGTGAAAGGGTTAAGTCTAGGGGCAATCGGGGGTTAAAACCTTTATTAGAAAATTTATGGGGGTACCTAATAAAGGTTTTAACCCCTGATTGCCGCTAGAGTTAACCCTTTCACCCCTTATTGCCAGCGTCACTAAGCGATCATTTTTCTGATCGCTGTATTAGTGTCGCTAGTGCCGCTAGGTAGCTAGTTATTTTTTGAGGTTCGCCGCCATGTTTTTATAGCGTTAGGTACCCTCATAAATTTTCTAACGCTATAAAATCATGGCGGCGAACCTCAAAAAATAACTAGCTACATAGCGGCACGAGTGACACTAATACAGCGATCAGAAAAACGATCGCTTAGTGACGCTGGCAAAAGGGGGTGAAAGGGTTAACTAGGGGGTGATCAAGGGGTTAAAACCTTTATTGGGGGGGTAGGGGGGCTATCCTGGACCTAACACTAACTGCCTGACACTAACTGTCTGTCACACTGACACTAAATGCAGTGATCAGTAAATGATCACTGCTATTTAGTGACAGTGTGACAGGGGGGGTGATCGGGGGGGGGATTTGTGTGCCTATGTGTACTGGTGTCAGTGTAGTGCTTGTGTACTCACTGTGAGATGTCTCCTCTCCTCCGCCGGACGAAAATACCGGCGGTAGGAGCGGTGACATCACTTCCTCCTCTGCCTGTGTTTACAGTGCAGGCAGAGGAGGGCGGAGGAGCGCCGCATTGGCTGGGAGCGATCGTGAGGGGGCGGACAAAAACGGATAGCCGCCCCCTCATTCCGGATCGCTCTCAGAGCCACGGGAACCGCCGCATGTACCGGGGGGGTCCCGATCGGACCCCCGACCCGCGTCTAGGCAGGCACTTACAGGTACGTTGATGTGCCTGTACGTGCCATTCTGCCAACATATATGCACATGCGGTGGTCCTTAAGGCCGCGTACACACGATCAAATTTGTCCGCTGAAACTGGTCTGACGGACCAGTTCAGCGGACAAATCCGATCGTGTGTATGGGCTAGCGGACATGTCTGACCGGCGGCATGTGGACATGTCTGACCATGCTTTAAAATTTGTACGCCGGCGACATGTCCTTTGGATATGTCCGCTGGTTAGTACACTAACATCGTATGGATGCGACGCATGCGTGGAAGTTTTTTACTTCCTGGTGCGGTGACGTGGCGGCGTCAACGTCACCGCCACATCACCGCGCTGTCTGCCGGCAGGGATTTTGATCTGATGGTGTGTACACACCGCCGGACGAAAATCCAGAGGAGACATGTCCGATGAAAACGGTCCACGGACTGTTTCCATCGGACATGTCCCTCCGTGTGTACGCGGCCTAAGAGGTTAACCACTTCCCGCCCGGCCAATAGCCGATTTACGGCCGGGAAGTGGTTATGAAATCGTGACAGGCCGTTCTCAAACGTCCTGCACGATTTCATGCCGCACGCGCCCGTGCGGGCGCGCAGCGCGGCGATCGGTGATGCGGGGTGTCAGTCTGACACCCTGCACCTCCGATCTCGGTAACGAGTCTCCGGCGGAGCCTCGTTACCACGTGATCAGCCGTGTCCAATCACGGCTGATCACGATGTAAACAGGAAGAGCCGCCGACGGCTCTTCCTCACTCGCGTCTGACAGACGCGAGTAGAGGAGAGCCGATCAGCGGCTCTCCTGACAGGGGGGGTTCGCGCTGATTGTTTATCAGCGCAGCCCCCCCTCGGATCGCCACACTAGACCACCAGGGAAATAAAAAAATACCAAAAAAAGGGGCAACAAAAAAAAAAAAATGACAAAAAAAAAAAAGTCAGCAAAAAAAAAGGGGGGCAGTAAAAAAAAATATGATGCCAATCAGTGCCCACACATGGGCACTGATTGGCAACATTGATCCATCAGTGCCACCCCTCAGTGATCATCAGTGCCACCCCAGTGTCTGTCAGTGCCACCCCACAGTGCCAATCCATGCCCAGTGCCCACCTATCAGTGCCCACCTGTGCCACCTATCAGTGCCCACCTGTGCCGCCTATCAGTGCCCACCTATGCTGCCTATCAGTGCCCACCTGTGCCCACCTGTGCCGCCTATGAGTGCCCACCTGTGCCGCCTATGAGTGCCCACCTGTGCCGCCTATGAGTGCCCATCAGTGCCGCCCATGAGTGCCCATCAGTGCCGCCCATGAGTGCCCATCAGTGCCGCCCATGAGTGCCCATCAGTGCCCCATACCAGCGCCGCCTATCAGTGCCCATCAGTGCTACCTAATCGGTGCCCATCAGAACTACCTCATCGGTGCCCATCAGTGCCACCTCATCGGTGCCCATCAGTGCCACCATATCAGTGCCCGTAATTGAAAGAGAAAACATACTCATTTACACAAAAATTAACAGAAAAAAATAAAAACTTTATTTTTTTTTCAAAATCTTCGCTCTATTTTTAGTTGTTGCGCAAAAAAAAAAAAACGCAGAGGTGATCAAATACCACCAAAAGAAAGCTCTATTTGTGGGGAAAAAAGGACGCCAATTTTGTTTGGGTGCAGTGTAGCATGACCGCGCAATTGTCATTCAAATTGCGACAGTGCTGAAAGCTGAAAATTGGCTTGGGCGGGAAGGTGCGTAAGTGCCTGGTATGGAAGTGGTTAATGTACCCTCCCTATGCATTAAGGTAAAAGAACTTCTGACAATGACCACCGCTCCTTTCACTCACCTGAGGCCGTTCATTACCGTGTTAGAGACGCGCTCTACCTATCTGCCCGTTGTCTCGGCTCTTGTTTGGATAGATTAAATAGAAATAGGGCTTTTAGGTCCCCAAAACCATAAAGACCAAAGGGGGAGGGCAGTTGGACTACTGCGGTACAAATGCGTAGGTAAACTCAAAGAGGTAAATGCATATATGAAGAATTATACATTTTATTAACATAACATCAGATAAAAACAAAAAAAATATACAATATAAAAGAATGTTGTGACAAACCATACATGTCACTAAAACTAATGATCCCCAAGGGGGGGGGGGAATCATGGTGGGATTAGGAGACCCAAGGGAAGTCTCTACTAGTTTCGTGGCCAATGCGCTTCGTCAGGAGAAGTTCTGAAATGAATTAACATACAGTGGCTGCAAAAGGTTGAACAAGCATAAAAAAGTTCATACAGTCAAGCCTAATGCCGCGTACACACGGTCGTTTTTTGCGATGAAAAAAAACGACGTTTTTTAAAACGTCATTTAAATTGATCGTGTGTGGGCAAAACGTCGTTTTTTGTCTTCAAAAGAACGACCAAAAAAAAATTCCAACATGCTTGAATTTTTTGTGTCGTTTTTCAAAACGTCGTTTTTTGTTTCACAAAAAGTCACCGTGTGTAGCAAAAACGTCGTTCAAAACGACGTTTTTCAACCCGCGCATGCCCAGAAGCTAGTTATGAAGCGAGCTTCAATGGAAAAGAGTGGTGAACGTAACCTCACTTTTTGTGAAAAAACGATGGTGTGTATGCAAAATTGTCTTTGAAAAGTGACGTTTCAAAAACGTTGTTTTTACTTCACAGAAAACTTCGTTTTTTTTCATCGCAAAAAATGACCGTGTGTACGCGGCATAACAGCAAAGTGATACAATATAAACATTGGGGAACAAGGGCTGCGCTGCTTACCTAAAAAGATCCTGTCGGCTCAAGTGCTAGGAGCCACCAAGGAGAGGCTTATTTGGCGGCCAGGGGGGACGTGTGTGGATATGGACCTATCAACTAGATATTAGCGTAACCATAAATTAATTTTCATATTAGCAGGTTATTTTAAACACACAGCATATGCATACCACAAATTACACCCCAAAACACTTTCTGCTATTCCTCCCGAGTATGGCGATACCACATGTGTGAGACTTTTACACAGCGTGGCCACATACAGAGGCCCAACATGCAGGGAGCACCTTCAGGCGTTCTGGAGCACCCAGACCAATTCTGACATTTCTCTCCTACATGTAAAAATCATAATTTATTTGCTAGAAAATTACATGGAGCCCCAAAACATTATATATGTTTTTTTTAGCAAAGACCCTAGAGAATACAATGGCCGTTGTTGCAACATTTAATCTTGCACGGTATTTGCGCAGCATTTTTTTTTAACGCGTTTTCAAAAAAACTGTTTTGTGCTTTAAAAAAAAAAACACTAAAGTTAGCCCAATGTTTTTTCATAATGTGAAAGATGAAGTTACCCTGAATAAATAGATACCTAACATGTCGCCCTTCAAAATTGCACACTCGCGGAATGGCGCCAAACTTCACTACTTAAAAATCCCCATAGGCGACGCTTTAAATATTTTTACTGGTTATATGTTTTGAGTTACAGAGGAGGTCTAAAGCCCAAATTATTGCTCTCGCTCTAACGTTCGCAGCAATGCCTCACATGTGTGGTTTAAACACTGTTTTCGTATGTGGGCGGGACTTACGTATGCATTCGCTTCTGTATACAAGCACACGGTGACAGGGGCGCTTAAAAAAAAAAAAAAAAAATTATTGTTTATTTTACTTTACTTATTTTAGTTTGACACGTTTTTCCCCCAACATTTTTTTTTGTATCACTATTATTCCTATTACAAGGAATGTAAACATCCCTTGTAATAGGAATATCACATGACAGGTCCTCTTTACAGTGAGATATGGGGTCAACAAGCCCCCACATCTTACCTTTAGGCTGGGAAGCCTGAAATAATAACAAAATAAAAAAAAATATCCTGGCATTGATCTTATCAATGAGTTGGTAGAAGCACCGTAGGGCAGCGGGAGGGAGGAGTCCCCTCTCGCCTCCCGTAAGAACGATCAAACAGTGGAACAGCCGCTATGATCATTCTTATGGTGTAGGGAATCGCCAGCTGAAAAAGCTGATATCTGAATGATGCCTGTAGCTGCACCCATCATTCAGATATCCCCGCACAAAGTCACAGAACGTCATATGACGGCCGGCAGGCAGGAAGTGGTTAAAAGGCTTTTTTTTTTTTTTTTTTTTACCACAAAGTTATTTATACAATATTTCTAACACATAGCATGTACATACCAAAAACGACACCCCAAAATAGATTCTCCTACTCCTGAATATGACGATACCACATGTGTGAGACTTCCACAGCCTGGCCACATACAGTACAGAGGCTGAGTACAGCCGAGTATGGCAGAGCATGGCACTGGTTTGTTTACAAGTGATCGCTCCGTGGATGTCCTCCCAGAGTAAAAGGGGTTGTAAAGGTTTTTTTTTTTTATTTTCTAAATAGCTTACTTTAAGCTAGTGCATTATTGGTTCACTTACCTTTTCCTTTGATTTCCCTTCTAAATGTTTTTTTTTTTTGTCTGAATTTCTCACTTCCTGTTCCTCCTCAGTAAGGTGTTCAGTAAGCTGTTCTGACTGACTTTCCACAGCTTGGATGATGGGGGCAAGCTTACTGAGGAGAAACAGGAAGTGAGAAATACAGACAAAGAAAAAAAACATTTAGAAGGGAAATCGAAGGAAAAGGTCAGTGAACCAACAATGCACTAGCTTCAAGGAACCAATTTAGAAAATAAAAGACAAACCTTTACAACCCCTTTAAATTGTATATTATTGTTGTGTTTTTATCTGATGTTATTGTAGTGCTCACCCCTGAAGGAGCCGCTGATTAGTTTGGGACCGGCATGTTAGGTTACCAGTTAGTCTTGTCTAGGGATGATAGTGAAGGTGGTTAAAGAGCAAGTGTCCAGACGTCAACTTGAGTTTTCAATGCTTTATTCCAAGGCCCAACACAGCCAACATCAACATGACACACGATAGTGGAAAGGTTGATGAGCAGGGAGAGAACTGTAGTATCAGGCCTTGGATATGAAAGAGAGAGCAAACCTGCTCTCAGCACAGTCAAGTTCAAACGTCGCCACTCTCAACAGAGTGGGTAAAGTGCCCCGGACAGGCCATTTACTTGAGCCTGGCAGTCGAAGACCCACTTTTAAACAAAGTCACTGGGAGGAAAACAGAGCCTCTGCCACCGGCCTGGTGAATTTTTCTTAGATTTATCAAAGGCTAGAATCAATGAATCCTCCCAGTAAGTCCAATTTCAAGGTCACCGACTGACAGCTGAAGTGTACCTGTCATGTGGCGTGGTGACCGGATCCCCGGTGGTTCGTTCAGGCCTCGCAGACAACCTCTACCTCTGGGTTCTCCCGAACCGATCCCCACCGTTCAGCTCCTGGCTTAGGATCTGGGACCCAGCAAGCCGCTGGGGCCCCGTTCCGCCTGGTACGCAACCTCGGCCAGGCAGGCCTCGATGGCAGGGGCCCATGGATGCGCGCACCCTGAAGGTGGATGCTGCACCTGGAACGCGGGCCCCGCATAGCACAACTCTCACAGGCGACTGCCCCAGATATACCCTCCCAGCAGCATGTCCAGAAAAAGAACCGCTCCTCTGATTGGTTGCTACGAGAAGGTGCGTCCGTCCGAACCCCTTCTAGCGCCGACTGTCACCCAGGGGTAACAACACCCCCCTGGCATGCAGACTGACCTACAAGGCAGTTCCAAAACTGGCAGCAACCCAAATTTAGGCAATTCGTGAATGGGAGCAACTTAACTCTCCCATTCCCCACTAACTTTAGCGTAACGCCCCGGAAATAGGGGGGGGGGCGTGCTACATTAAATTAACCACTTAAGCCCCGAACCAATATGCAGATAAAGGACCAAAGGTGTTTTTAAAATTTGGCACTGCGCTGCTTTAACTGGTAATTGCGCGGTCATGCAATATTGTACCGAAACGAAATTTGCGTCCTTTTCTTCCCACAGATTTCTTTTGATGGTATTTGATTGCCTCTGCGATTTTTATTTTTTGCAATATAAACGGAAAAAGACCGAAAATTTGGAAAAATAATGATATTTTCTACTTTTTGTTAGAAGAAAAATCAAATAACTAAATTTTAGTCAAACATTTAGGTCAAAATGTATTCAGCCACATGTCTTTAGTAAAAAAAATCGCAATAAGCGTATATTTGTTGGTTTTCGCAAAAGTTATAGGCCCAGATTCAGGTACATCTGCGCATTATTGGACCGGCGTAGCGCACCACCTTTACGTTAGACTTGCGCAATTTTGCGGCGTAATCCCCCTATTCTCGTAGCTTTTGCGCAGGAAATTGCGCATGCGTAACGTTTTTCCCGAGGCGTAAGGAGGAGTAATGCAAATTGGGAAGGACGTGGGCGTGTTACGTTGAAATGAGCCGTGACCCCATGCAAATGAAGGGCCGGCCGGCTCGCGCATGTGCGCTTGAAGGAGACCATGGTCAGCTCCGCTGTGCGCATGCTCGCAACTCGGGAGCGGGCAATCAGTGAAATTGGAAATGGACTAGGGCAACGTTGTGAACTACGCAAACAGCATAAATAGACACACACAAACGCACTTGCATTGCAAAAGTACATCCCTTTGTCCCTTCCCATTTAACCAAGTGCTTTTGTCCTGTTGTTCGTTGCGGTGTGTTTTGTAGTTGTCAGATTAGTGTTCTGTGTGATCAAGTGTTTGTTAGTAGATCTTTGAAAGTGTTTTTTGATAAGTGTTTGAGAGACTGTTTGTTTGATTGATATATTTCTGTTCGTTTGTTTTCCTGCTGTATTTTTTTTTTTTTTTTTGTGACTGTTTCTTGCTGAGTAGTTTTCTCTTTGTGTGTGTTCTTGCTTGATTGGTTGTGCTTGTTTGTGTGAGTGAATTTTGTTGACTGGGAGTGATTTTTTTTGGAAGTATGACAGAGAGAAAGAGAAAGCTCAATTTTACAGTTGGGGAAAAACAAATTCTTGCCCGGGCCATTAGCGAGTATGGGCGTTTCCTCCACGGCCCAGACAGTGCCAACACCACCCCGGCCAGGAGGAGGGAGATTTTGGATAGGATCACTGAGCAGGTCAATTAAGCGGGGCAGGGGGAGACACGGACCCGGTCTGGGATTGACAAAAAAATCAATGACCTCCGGCGTCTGGTCAAACAGAAGATGGCCAGAATGCATGCCCATGCCAGGGGCACAGGAGGGGGCCCACCATGTCGTATTAGGCTGACAGCAGAGGAGCGTGTGGTGGCCCTGACCTTTCATCGGCATGAAGTTGAGGGCCTGCCCGGCTTTGACTCAAGTCCGGAGCCTGTGGTGCCAGGTAAGTATTTTTTTTAATATCAGGTGTGTAGCATGTGTGGGGGAGGGGGTGAAAGGGAATATGTGGCAAGTGTGTGGATCCTCCAACCTGTGAATGTTTTGTGTCATCCACAGATGTGCAGGAGGGTGCAGGGCCATCTGGCCTGACCGCACCAACCCCAAGACAGCAGCCTAATGAGGCCCCCCCAACAAGGCCGGAGTCCGCGGAGGAGGTTCAAGAGGAGGAGGAGAATCATGAGGAGGAGGAGAATCATGAGGAGGAGGAGTCCATGTCAGGCACTGGACGTTTGGTTTTTGAGGACTCTTCCCCTCTGGCTGGCAGCAGGCAGGCCTCCCTAAGGGGGAGCCCCCCCCCTCCTCCCCCAACATGGCTCCCCTCACAAGGGCCTCCCCTTCTCCCCGGCCACAAGCATCAGCTGGAGGCAGGATTTCATCCCAGAACACCAGGGGGGTGGCCGATCTCCTGCCTGCCACTCTGAGAAGGGACCAGTTCCTCCAGACCCGCCATCTGGGACAGGTCAGCCAGACATTGGTGCGGATGGAGGAGAGCCTGTCCTCCATCAAGTATACGCTGGGGAACCTGGACTCCCACTCCCGGGCTTTCACAACCTGCCTAAACGAACTGCAGACGACATCAGCAGGCGTTGGGCAGGATGTGAGGGCCCTTACCCAGGCTATCCAGGCCAACACGGCAACACTTGGTGCTGCCCTGGACAGAATAGCCGTGGCCTTGGAGGGCAGGCCGCCAGGTGGGCAGAGATCAAGGGCTGCTCCTCCTTCCCCGGTTTTACCCCTCCCCCATGAGTCTCCCCTGAGAAGCCGGGGCCGTGGCCGGGGGCGCCCCAGGCGTGGCTCACGCAAGGGGCAATAATTTGTTTATTCCCCTTTTTTTTTTTTTGCTGGAAAATTTTTGCTTTTGCAGGTAATTTTTTATTTTTTTGGGTTGTGAATGCTGTTTGAATGTGGGGGTGACATTCCTGCCGGAAAAGGGGTGTCACCCTCAATTTTGGTGGAGTAGGGTTCCCCAGGACCAGGGAGAAGTGATCCCCAGGTCCGTGTGAATGGTGTATGAATGTACAGTGACATAATTGGAGCCTTGGCGTGGCGTTGCTGCTCACAAGTCCAGCATGGTGGACTGGTGCCAATCCAATTTGATGTGGATGTGATGTGTCTGTGCTGGGGACCACTGTGGTGTGCATGCATGCATTCTCATTGTGCCATGATTAATGTGTGTATTTAATGTGCAAAGATGCCCAATGTGAGCTGTCTCCTGGCTGCTCTTCCCTCAGAAGACGGGGTAGCCTCGGTTAGGGGGGGATTGTCTGGTTCAGGGGTCAGGTCATCACGTAGGGCAATCTGCAGGCCCTTTCTTACTGCGAAGTTGTGCAGCATGCAACATGCACCGATGATCTGGCACACGAAGTTTGGGGAATACAAGAGGGTACCCCCAGACTTATCCAGGCATCGGAAACGTGACTTTAGTAGGCCAAAGGTGCGCTCCACCACTGCTCGTGTTTGGGCATGTGCTTGATTGTATCTTTCCTCTCCTGGGGTTTGGGGGTTCCGGATAGGAGTCATGAGATGGGGTCCCAGTGGATATGCAGAGTCACCTGTAAGGGAAAAGACAGGAGGATGTTAGTCATGCATGTGCCACTTGTGATGTGTGCATCATGGGAGGGGATAGTCATGCCTGACTCCCATGTCACTCACCAACCAGCCAGGTGTCCCCATACACGTTCTGTTCGAATTCCATTCGGATGTGGCATTGATTGTATATGTAGCTGTAATGCCTGGACCCTGGGTGTTTGGCACGGACGTGCCATATGAGGCCTTGGGCATCGACTATCACCTGTACATTGATGGAATGCCAATGCTTCCGATTGCGGTACATGTGCTCTGTCTCCTGGGGGGGCTGGAGTGCCACATGTGTGCAATCAATGGCCCCCACAGTGCGTGGGAATCTGGCAATTCTGTAGAAATCTGTCATTGCCTTCAGCCGCAGGTCCTCAGTGGTGGGTTTGATGATTTGGTTGGCCATGCGTCTGAGGATTGCAGGGACAACCTGGTGCACACATCTGCTCATGGAGGATTGTGACATCCCAGCCACCACTCCACTTGTTCTTTGAAAAGAGCCACTGGCAAGGACATGGAGTGTTGCCATGACCTTCACCAGTGGCTGCACTGCATGTGAGCGTTGTGTTCGGCTGGTGATGTCCTCCTGCAGGGTTGTGGTTAATTCCAGGATGACATGAGGGGTGAATCTGAAGATGCGAAAAACACCTCAGAATCACTCATGCCAAACAGGTCTATGCGGGTGCGGTATATCCTCTCCCGTGCCATCCTCCGTGCCCTCATCCTTCTTTGTTCATCTAAAGTCAGTAGTATAGCTATGCGCGACGATGCCCCTGGCATGTTGGCATACAGATTGTTGTGCAACACGTGTGACTGCTGAGCTCCTCCCTAACAGTGTTGCTTTATCTAACAAGTAGACTTTTTTTCTCTTTTTAGACCAGCTTTTATATGGTCTAATTTTAGACAGGACATTTTGCTGTTGCGCTGCCCCAACGTTCTTTTGTGGATCCCCGTAAGTCCCTCATTAGCATATTTGACTAGCAAATCAATGGTCTGTCTATAGCACTTTTGCGCGGACGGATGCGCCAGTCTAACGAAATTACGCGGGACCAAAAAAAGTAGATTTTTTGCGTATCTCGTTCTGGGGATGCCGTGCATCGAAGCGCACGCGCGCATTTCGACTTACGCACGCGCATCTCCTGTTGCGCAGGCGTAATCACTCTGTGAATCTGGGCCAAAGCGTCTACAATCTAGGGTACATTTTCTGGAATTTACACATCTTTTAATTTATAACTGCCACTCTCATTTCTTGAGGCGCTAAAATGGCAGGGCAGTACAAAATCCCCCCAAAATGACCCCATTTTGGAAAGTAGACACCACAAGGAAACTGCTGAGAGGCATGTTGAGTCCATTGAATATTTTTTTTGTTTTGTCCCAAGTGATTGAATAATGACAAAAAAAAAAATGTTTATAAAAAGTTGCCACTAAATGATATATTGCTTACACATGCCATGGTTATATGTGGAATTGCACCCCAAAATACATTCTGCTGCTTCTCCTGAGTACGGGGATACTACATGCTTGGGACTTTTTGGGAGCCTAGCCGCGTACGGGACCCCGAAAACCAAGCACCGCCTTCAGCATTTCTAAGGGCGCAAATTTTTGATTTTACTCCTCACTACTTATCACAGTTTCGAAGGCCATAAAATGCCAAAATAGCATAAAACCCACCCAAATGACCCCATTTTGGAAAGTAGACACCCCAAGATAGTGAGTATTTTACAGCTCTCATTTGTTTTTGAAAATTAAGAAAGAATTTTTATTTATTTTTTTAAAACTTTGTGACAAAAAGCGAGATCTGCAAAATACTCACCATACCTCTCAGCAAATAGCTTGGGGTGTCTACTTTGAAATAAAAAATGTACACCCTTAGAAAGCCTGAAGGCGGTGATTGTTTTTTGGGGTCCCGTACGCGACTAGGCTCCCAAAAAGTCTCATATGTGGTTACCCCTGTACTCAGGAGAAGCAGCAGAATGTATTTTGGGGTGTAATTCCACATATGCCCATGGCATGTTTGAGCAATATATCATTTATTGACAACTTTGCACAAAAAAAAAAAAAAAAAAAATTCCCGCAACTTGTGTCAAAATATAAAATATTCCATGGCCTCGACATGCCTCTCAGCAAATAGCTTGGGGTGTCTACTTTCCAAAATGGGGTCATGTGGGGGGTTTTTGAATTGTCCTGGCATTTTATGCACAACATTTAGAAGCTTATGTCGCACATCACCCACTCTTCTGACCACTTGAAGACAAAGCCCTTTCTGACACTGTTTGTTTACATAAAAATATATATATTTTTTTGCAAGAAAGTTAAGTTGAACCCCCAAACATTATATATTTTTATTAAAGCAAAGGCCCTACATATTAAAATGGTGGGTGTTGCATTTTTTTTTCCACACAGTATTTGTGCAGCGATTTTTCAAACGCATTTTTTTGGGAAGCACTAAAACACACTATATTGCCCAAATTATTGATGAAATAAAAAAGATGATCTTAAGCCGAGTATATGGATAACAAACACGACATACTTTAAAATTGCGCACAAACGCGCAGTGGCGACAGACTACATACATTTTTAAAAGCCTTCACAGGTTACCACATTAGATTTACAGAGGAGGTCTACTGCTAAAATTACTGCCCTCGATCTCCTCTTTGCGGTGATACCTCACATGCATGGTACAATTGCTGTTTACATATGACTCCAGACCGACGCTTGCGTTCGCTTTTGCGCAAGAGCAGGGGAGGGACAGGGGTGCTTTTTTTATTTATTTCGCTTTTTTTATTTTATTTGTAAACTGTTCCTTCCATTTTATTTATTTTTTACAATTTTTATTGTTATCTCAGGAAATGTATATATATCCCTTACGATAGCAATAGTTAGTGACAGGTACTCCTTCTTTTTTTTTTTTTTTAATGGGGTCTATTAGACCCTAGATCTTTCCTCTGCCCTCAAAGCATCTGACCACACTAAGATCGGTATGATAAAATGCTTTCCTAATTTCCCAATGGCGCTGTTTATATTCGGGTGGGGGACATTCCCTCCCACTGAATGTAAAAGCAGTCTAGAGGCTAATTAGACGTCACAAAGAGAATGCTGCGCATCTGGGAGAAGATGCGCATGCGTGGAGTGACGTCAAAAAATAGAGCGGGACAGATTACAAGCAAATAGGAGAGGTGTAGTGCCATCTATTCTACACACAGCGATTTGAACTGTACTCACTGATGATTTATATGAGCAAAAGATATGTGGGAAACGTTACTACCACTTTAACCAAGAAGTAAGCGATCAGTGGTCAATGGGTCATGTGACAGAATTGGGCCGATGCTCCAGCAGGGAGGAGAGTATGAATTGTTCTTCCCTTTCGATTGCCGCACTTCTCCTTTAAAGCGGTAGTAAAGCCTGCTTTGTGATTTTTACGTACACCGTTTAGGAGATATTCCCCTGCATGCAGCCAGTGACATTATGTGCTCTGAAGGTCCGGCATACCTTGCTGGAACTTCAGAGCTTCATGCTGGAACCAAGTGACGTCTCCGCGGCTCCGGCTAATCACAAAGCCGAACCATGCAAACTCGGGAAGAAATACTAGGGGAAGATGTCAGCCCTCTCAGCGGTGACAGCATGCCGCTGGAGGGCTTCATTCTAAGGCAAGTATTCCATAATGTGCTAGTATGCAATGCATACTAGCACATTATACAATTACCTTACAGGTGTTTTTTTTACCAGCCACGGATGACAACCGCTTTAAAGCTGCAGCTGTCCCACGTTGGCTCTAACAATTGACAACTGAGCGATTACATAGTTCTTGGTCAGCTTAGAGAGTCATGACTTGTTAACCTTGGCTCTTGCTCTGCCCTCCAGCACTCACTGGGGTGCCAAACAGGAGAGAGGCCAGGCTCCAATGAGTGCTGGAGGGACAGACCAGTGAGCAAGCAAAATATTTTTTACTTTCTGGTATATAACCTATCGAATAAAAAAATCTCACGATCAAGGACCGACTTCTCTCCTATGACTCTTTACAGTCCAGACTACTTTCTGGATCCTTCCCCTTTTGGGCATATATTCAAATAAGACATTTCTTGGAGACGCCTCGCCCGAAACCACCCTGGGCCCGCCGCCTCACCCCTTTTGAAGCAATCTGCACGGGTACCGGTCCAGTGGCCCACTTAATTTCCTTGATGTATACGCTACTATTCCCAGAAATGGGAAACGGAACTAGCCATAGACATAACAGAGAAAGAATGGGAAGCTGTGTTTGAATGTTTCCATAAGGGTACGGTGAATGTGCGATCTCAAGAAAATGCCTTCAAACTCTTCTCACGATGGTATCGGACTCCGACGAGGCTCCATGCCATCTCCCCCACTATATCTCCCTTATGTTGGAGATGTGGTTCTGAACAGGGATCCCTTGTGCATATTTGGTGGTCCTGCTCCAAGCTGCAAAAGTTCTGGAGAGACGTCCATCGCATCACGAGGGACGTCTCCACCCTAGATCTGAACTTTACACCAGAACAGTTCCTACTACATCACTCCCACCTACCCCCGAGAACATACTTCCGCTCCCTGGCTATGCACATGGTGACTGCGGCAAATCTTTGCATCCCTGCGAAATGGAAAGCTCAGGAACCGCCATCACTAGCTGATTGGTTCAAGCGCATAATCCACATTGCGGAAATGGAAAATTTGATCCACCAGGCCCGAGACACACCAACAAAGTTTACTGAGCGATGGGCGTGTTGGGTAGATTTCACCACCACGGACAATTACAAGCAGGTCATGTCTGGGTGGGCTTCTGGGGGTGGCGGTGCGACGCTGGCCACGTAGGCACTATACGGGAACGTTCACTGACCCTCACTCTCTGCCCCTATACTGGTGTTCACCGTCCCCTTTCCATCTGTGTACCCTGACTCTAAACGTCTTCTCCAACAACTATCACGCCCTCCACGATCCTCTGCCCCAAGCTCCTGATGCTCGCCTAGCCTCCAATCCAGCAGTCGCTGGGAAAACAATCCTTTAACCCCCGTCCCAAGAATCTACCCATCACAGGCTTCCTTAAACACATTACTTATTATCAGGGACCCATGTTGTAACCATTTAGTTCTACCACCTTGACTTACCACGCCTCCCGTTGGGGTGGACACATCACTTCTGATCAATCTTGTCCACGTTGACAACGCCCCGCTCACCAACCTATATCTCCCCCCCCTCCCCATCCTCGAGTGACGACGAGGACCCTCCTGGTCCAAGGGTTCCCTCTCAAGATGACGCTATGTTGACACAATGTACTACGTACCCTGTTCATGATCAGTTATGTTTACGCGCTAATGTTTATACGCGCATTGATGTGAAGCGGCTGCGACTGCGTTTATTGATCTAAGAATGACTTACTGTTATGTTCTATTGCTTGTAATGTATTCATTATCTTCAATAAACTTTTGAAAAAAAAAAATCTCACGATACATGGCTCATTAATTCTTTCATGTACACGGATCAGTCGTCCTGTTCCCTTTGCAGAGAAACAGCCCCAAAGCATGATGTTGCCACCTCCATGCTTCACAGTAGGTATGGTGTTCTTTGGTTGCAACTCAGCATTCTCTCTCCTCCAAACAAGACGAGTTGTTTTTCTACCAAACAGTTCTACTTTGGTTTCATCTGACCATATGACATTCTCCCAATCCTCTACTGGATCATCCAAATGCTCTCTAGCAAACCTCAGACGGGCCCGGACATGTATTGGCTTCAGCAGGGGGACACGTCTCGCACTGCAGGATCTGGCAGCGTAGTGTGTTACTGATGGTAGCCTTTGTTACGTTGGTCCCAGTTCTCTGCAGGTCATTCACTAGGTCCCCCTGTGTGGTTCTGGGATTTTTGCTCACCGTTCTTGTGATCATTTTGACACCACAGGGTGAGATCTTGCGTGGAGCCCAGGCCGATCCTAGGGTCACAGGCGCCTGGGTGCAGATATAATATTTTACTAACGCCTCCCCATTACAAATGTTTCTATGGCAACAACTCAACCACAAAGATGCTTCCCCACGAAGACTTCATTACCCTGGGATCCTTACATAATCTCTTAACAATAAACAAAATACAGGAAGAGAAGCAGAGTACTTTGGGATCTGGAGGGAGGCCTCTGTGATGGACACAGAGAGGTCTTCTGTTAAAAAGTCTGTTAGAAAGAGCCCCCAGACATGATAAAGAAGATGGTCAGAGACTGAAGACATGAGACGGTCAGAGACAGCAGACATGGTACAGGAGATGGTCAGAGACAGCAGACATAGTACAGGAGATGGTCAGAGACAGCAGACATGGTACAGGAGATGGTCAGAGACAGCAGACATGGTACAGGAGATGGTCAGAGACAGCAGACATGGTACAGGAGATGGTCAGAGACAGCAGACATGGCACAAGAGATGGGCAGAGACTGCAGACATAGTACAGGAGATGGTCCATTAGACCCCTTTCACACTGGAGGTGTTTTTCTGGCACTTTAGCTTTAAGAATATCGCCTGAAAAAAAGCCTCATCTGCAATCCCAGTGTGAGAGCCCTAATGCTTTCACACTGGGGCAGTGCGCTGGCAGGACGTCCAAAAAATTCCTGCAAGTAGCTTCTTCGAGGTCGCCTTAGGAGCGGTGTATACACTGCTCCTAAAGCGCCCCTGCCCATTGAAATGCAAAGCGCCGCGGCACTGTCGCTTTTGAACCCTTTATTTGGTCGCTAGTGGGAGTTAAATGTACCTCTAAAATGATGGTAAAGCTTTACCGCCGACGCCCCCGCACTGTTAGTGTGAAAGGGTTCTTGGTACATTTTATTATACATCACATCTGTAGACGGACTACTGAGGCACAGGAAGGGACATGTGCTGTGTATCCTATGCAATCCATCATGCCATAAAACATTTAGCACAGAGGCAGCCCAGAGCATGTGTAAAGGGATGGCATCTCCCAGCACACTGAACACTGTGACTCACCTTGGTTCTCTTTCTGTGCAGCCTGAGATAGAGATGGGAGAGGGAGGCATTCCTACTGGAGTTGGTGGAGACCAGCAGGAGTGCGGGATCCAAGACTCCCAGTGTGAGGAATTCATTCCTGCACATAAGCACTCAGCAGCCACTAAAAACTAGAACCCTCATGTCAGGAAGAGGAGCGGTCCCTCCCCCAAACAGTGCCAGGCAGGACAAGCTGCCCTATGCTCACACACCAGTTCTGGACGGACACACACACCTATGCTCAGAACACTAGTTCTGGACGAACACAAACAAGGAGAGAAGAAGGGAGATGTGAACTCTGGCACTTTAGCGCCCCCACGTCTGCAGGCACCTGGGTGCAAAGCACCCTGTGCACCCTGCCTAGGATCGGCCCTGCGTGGAGCCCTAGATCGAGGGAGATTATCAGTGGTCTTGTATGTCTTCCATTTTCTAATTATTGCTCCCACAGTTGATTTCTTAACACCAAGCTGGTTGCAGATTCAGTCTTCTCAGCCTGGTGCAGGTCTACAATTTTGTTTCTGGTGTCCTTCGACAGCTCTTTGGCTCCTTACCATAGTGGAGTTTGGAGTGTGACTGGTTGTGGACAGGTGTCTTTTCTACTGATAACAATTCAAACAGGTGGCATTAATACAGGTAATGAGTGGAGGACAGAGGAGCCTCTTAGGCTCCTTACACACGGAGCGGTCCGTTTTTCGGTCCGCTCCGTGTGTCCGTCAGCTCAGCGGGGGGGTCTCCGCTGAGCTGTCGGGCGGACAGGGCGGTCCCCGCACACTGTGCAGGGACCGCCCCGTCTCTCCTTTGCTCTCCCCTATGGGGAGTCGGATGGAAACGGACCGTCTGTCCGTTTGCATCCGATCCGTTTGGCCGGACGGAAGAAAAATAGGACATTCTTCCGTCCGCAAAAACGGATGCGGATCGAGCGGACGGTAGCGGATGCATCATCCGCTAACGGATCCGCTCCCATAGGGAAGCATTACAAGTCCGTTAACGGACTTGTAATTAGCGGACCGTTCGTCCGCTAGTGTGAAAGGGCCCTTAAAGAAGAAGATACAGGTCTGGGAGAGCCAGAAATCTTGCTTGTTTGTAGGTGACAAAATACTTATTTTCCACCATCATTTGCAAATAAATTCTTTCCAAATCAGACAATGTGATTGTCTGGATTTGTTTCCACATTTTGTCTCTCATAGTTGAGGTATACCTATGACTAAATACTTTTTTGCCCCACTGTGTGTGTGTATGTATGTACAGTGCAGAAAATAAGTATTTGAACACCCTGCTATTTTGCAAGTTCTCCCACTTGTCATCGAAGGTGCATGTCCACTGTGAGAGACATAATCAAAAAAAAAAATTCCAGAAATCACAATGTATGATTTTTTTAACTATTTATTTGTATGATACAGCTGCAAATAAGTATTTGAACACCTGAGAAAATCAATGTTAATATTTGGTACAGTAGCCTTTGTTTGCAATTACAGAGGTCAAACGTTTCTTGTAGTTTTTCACCAGGTTTGCACACACTGGAGGAGGGATTTTGGCCCACTCCTCCACACAGATCTTCTCTAGATCAGTCAGGTTTCTGGGCTGTCGCTGAGAAACACAGAGTTTGAGCTCCCTCCAAAGATTCTCTATTGGGTTTAGGTCTGGAGACTGGCTAGGCCACGCCAGAACCTTGATATGCTTCTTACAGAGCCACTCCTTGGTTATCCTGGCTGTGTGCTTCGGGTCATTGTCATGTTGGAAGACCCAGCCTCGACCCATCTTCAAAGCTCTAACTGAGGGAAGGAGGTTGTTGCCCAAAATCTCGCAATACATGGCCCCGGTCATCCTCTCCTTAATACAGTGCAGTCGCCCTGTCCCATGTGCAGAAAAACACCCCCAAAGCATGATGCTACTACCCCCATGCTTCACAGTAGGGATGGTGTTCTTGGGATGGTACTCATCATTCTTCTTCCTCCAAACACGGTTAGTGGAATTATGACCAAAAAGTTATATTTTGGTCTCATCTGACCACATGACTTTCTCCCATGACTCCTCTGGATCATCCAAATGATCATTGGCAAACTTAAGACGGGCCTTGACATGTGCTGGTTTAAGCAGGGGAACCTTCCGTGCCATGCATGATTTCAAACCATGACGTCTTAGTGTATTACCAACAGTAACCTTGGAAACGGTGGTCCCAGCTCTTTTCAGGTCATTGACCAGCTCCTCCCGTGTAGTCCTGGGCTGATTTCTCACCTTTCTTAGGATCATTGAGACCCCACGAGGTGAGATTTTGCATGGAGCCCCAGTCCGAGGGAGATTGACAGTCATGTTTAGCTTCTTCCATTTTCTAATGATTGCTCCAACAGTGGACCTTTTTTCACCAAGCTGCTTGGCAATTTCCCCGTAGCCCTTTCCAGCCTTGTGGAGGTGTACAATTTTGTCTCTAGTGTCTTTGGACAGCTCTTTGGTCTTGACCATGTTAGTAGTTGGATTCTTACTGATTGTATGGGGTGGACAGGTGTCTTTATGCAGCTAATGACCTCAAACAGGTGCATCTAATTTAGGATAATAAATGGAGTGGAGGTGGACATTTTAAAGGCAGACTAACAGGTCTTTGAGGGTCAGAATTCTAGCTGATAGACAGGTGTTCAAATACTTCTTTGCAGCTGTATCATACAAATAAATAGTTAAAAAAAATCATACATTGTGATTTCTGGATTTTTTTTTTTGATTATGTCTCTCACAGTGGACATGCACCTACGATAACAATTTCAGACCCCTCCATGATTTCCAAGTGGGAGAACTTGCAAAATAGCAGGGTGTTCAAATACTTATTTTCTGCACTGTATGTGTGTGTGTATATATATATATATATATATATATATATATATATATATATATAAATAACAAAATATAAGCAGCGCTAAAAATAAATGTAACGACAGAAAGCGGATAATAAAGTGCAAATGTGCGAATAGTGCCAAAATAACCTCCTTAAAGTTGCATTAAGAATCATATGGCTTGCAAACATACATACAGTATACTGTGCATTTAAACGACTGGTGAAACAACACAAACCCACAAATCAGTCTGTGAAAGCCCATAAGTAATGAACAGTCCTTAAGTGCGGCAAATCAACCATCCAGAAAGTGCACTGTGCGATGCAAATTAAATCCACCACCAGCAACACCCCCAATACATACACCTCTTACCTGATATGTAGGGCCATGATAGGTTTATCATCTACTTTGTGTTGTTACGTTTATTTTTAGCACTGCTTATTATTTGCTTATTTTGTTCACTAGCTAGATTTACAGTTAAATAAGTGGCTGCTGTCAATTTGTAGTAATTTGAGGGCAATTCTTTTTACTTTTCTATGATATTTATATTCATACTACTAATGGCTGTGTTTAGCAACTTATAATGGGAGTACGGTGAGCAAACTGACACTAACTGATGCTGGGGTGGGGGAGGAGTAACTAACTGCCACTGACATCACCAATGACAGTGATCAGTGTTAATACTATACACGGTCACTGCACCAATGACACTGGCTGGGAAGAGGTTAACATTTAGGGAGATCAAGGGGTTAAATGTGTGCCTAATATTGTGTAATGTGTGTAAAGTATTCTGCTTTTACAAACAGGTCTCTTTGTTTCTTATACCTGCTATTCCTTTGTACAGACCCATGTGTTAATTGTCAAAGCAGGGCTCTGGGATGTGGTTGAACACAGCCAATCAGCCGAGGCGGCTCTAGGCTTTGTGAGGCCTTAGGCAAAACTTAGACATGAGGCCTCACTCACGCAAAAAGATTTCAAGCGATAAAAAATGCTCTCAGTGCTGGTGTCAGTGTGCTCTATCTCGGTATCCTCTTTCTATCTCAGTGCTGGTGTTGGGGCACTCTCCCAGTGTCCTCTGTCTTGGTGTTGCTGTCCTATATCTCAGTGCCCGTGTCAGTGCTCTCTTTCAGTGCTGTACTGACATAAAGCTCCAAGAACTTGGCCTCATAGAAAAGAAGGGGCCTTTGCAAGTTTCACGACCTCTGAGTTTTCGTCATCCCTATTGGGTAGCAGTAGGTCCCCAGGACTCCCGATGTGGGAAGAGCTCCTGACAGGAGACGGCAGCAGAGAAGACAATCTGCAGGCAGTTCTAGTGCAGGATGCAGAGCACCCGGCCCACCATGGCTGACGATCGGCACTGGACTGAGCCAGAAGCCTCAGGCCAGAGGGAGGGTCAGGGGGACAGGCGCTGCCAATCATAGGTGGGTACACTGGGACACTGACAGATGACTGAACTGTCCTGACTGTTTAGGACTTTTCTATTACCAAGGTCATCAGCCACTGCCCCCCACCCGAGCACCTGTTCCTCCACTGCACCCCTCTTGTTCCAACCACTGCACCTCCTTCTGAGCACCTTTTTCACCACTGCACCCCCTCCTGTGCACCCCTCTTGTTTCAACCTCTATACCTCCCCCTGCTGAGCACCTGTTCCACCACTGAACCTCCTTCTGAGCACCTGTTCCACCATTGCACCCCCTGCTAAACACACGTTCCACCACAGCACCCCTCTTGTTCCAACCACTGCATCCCCTCCTTCATCAATAAATTTTTATTGGGTTTATCAATTTACAACACTTGAGGTAGTTGCATTCAATATTCAACTTAAGTAGTATAATCACCTTGTACAGGCAAACATTTAACAGAAAAAGAATACGGTACTCGGCGACCTAGGCCAGCCTACCCCAATTGGGTACAAACTGTAGGACTGGGAGGTCACCAAGATGATCAGTGGTACACCTATACAGCTAAAGTAAATACAAATAAAGGAGGGGGAGGGATGGAGAAAACTGAAATAAAGGCTGCCGTTAGTCATTATCTATACCAAAGATTCAGTATTTTATAATGTTTTTCTTCAGACTATAGGAAGATTATTAAAGTAAGGAATCTTTTAAATATTTGGAAGCTTTCGGGTGGGTTAACCACATTATCCATTTTCTACGATAGGGGATTATAGAATCATTCTTATAGGCTAATAATAGTTCTAATTGAGCTCGGGTGTTTAATCTGGTGATGACCATTGGTAGGTTTGGGGCGTCTGCGGATTTCCATAGAGAGGCCACTGTAATTCTTGAGGCCATCAAAATATGTAAGACAATAGTCCTGTACATAGTGGGGTATTTGTCTAGATCTATACCTAATAATGCGTTGGTAGGAGTAAGCTTGGCAAGGTTACCCGTAAGATTGGCGATAAAGGATGAGATAGAGTTCCAAAAACTTTTTAGAGTCTTGCAACTCCAAAGCGTGTGCAAGAGGTTTCCCGTTTGCTCGTTACATTTCCAACAGATGTCGGATGCAGTTGGATACATTTTGGATAACTTGTATGGTGTTAAGTACCATCTATTAATTATTTTTTGGGCATTATCCCAGTGTTCAATGCAAGAGGATGATTTACTTATTGTTTGAAATGCTTTAATTTCACTGAGTCGGGGAAAAAATCTGGTCCAGATCTCTCTCCCATTTCAGCATATTTGTGTTTTTGGTAAACAGTTGGGAGGATAACACATCGTAGAAGAAAGATATACCTTTCCTGTTACAATTTTTCTGAGGAGAGAGGAACTCACAAAGGTTCATAGGGATTTCGATCAAATTACTGGGAGAGAAATCCTTCAGTCGGGTACACTTACCAATCTCAGGCCCGTACACACGACAGGGAACCTCGACGGGCGGAACACATCGTTCCGCCCGTCGAGGTTCTTTGCCGGCCGTCAGAATATGCGACCCGCCGTCGGGAATGGCAACCAGCCATTCATCCCGACGGGCCGTCGAGCAAATAGAGAACCTGTTCTCTATTTGCTCAACGGGTTTCCTGACGGGCGGGGCGAGCAGAGAGCGTACACACGGCCGAGGTTCTCGCTGGAATGCAGCTCCCAGCGAGGTTTTCGCTGGTTTCTGGCGAGAACCTCGGCCGTGTGTACGGGGCTTCAGTCTCGATGATGTTCTTAACATTAGGGGGCAGGTTCTGGTATAGATTATATCCATTACTGATTCACTCGTTTACAGAGAATCTGATTCTGCAATAATTAATGACTTCTGTGGGAAGATGTAATTTAGCCTTTTTCTCTACATGTCTGGTTTTTGAGAGAATGTGTTTCCAAGCGAACAAAGTAGTTTTAATGCTTATTAGGTTGGGGATTGTTATCTTAGGGATAATGGCGCTAGCTATTGCGAGAGAAGGGAGGTCAAAATTGTGTGTGGCTAGACGTTCAATGTTTACCCATAATTTGTCATTTGTTGGGGTAAACCAATGTTTCATCTGATCTAAGATAGAAGCAAAATAATAATTTCTAACGTCTGGGAGGCCCATTCCACCGGAATTTTTTTTTAGTAGTGAGGATCGAGAAAGCAACTCTGTTTTTTTTTTTGTTCCAGATAAAATGTCTAAGTTTGCTGTCTAGTTGTTTAAAGAACTTGGCAGAAATTGGTATGGGGAGGCATCTAAAGAGATAGATAAAATTTTAGGTAACGTTTGCATCTTGAAAGCGGCTATTTTACCAACCCAGGATAAGTTGGTTTTTTGAATATGCGATAAGTCACAGGATATTTGGTCTAAAAGTGGGGGGAAATTGGCATCATACATTTTGGTTGGAGGAAATGTGAGTTGGATCCCTAGGTATGTAATCGATTTGTTGTCCCAATTGTATTTATGTGTTGTGCGTAGAGAGTTGATTGTCAAGTCTGGTATGTTTATAGGGAGGATAAAGCATTTATCCTGATTTATTTTATAGTATGAGACATCTTTGAATTTTTCTAGTATTGCGTGTATTGTAGGCAGAGATATATCAGGTTCTGTCAGTGTCAATATGATATCGTCTGCGAATAGTCCTAGTTTGTGCACGTCTTGGCCAATCGTAACACCTCTGACGTTCGGGGATGATCAAATGTATTCTGCTAGGGGTTCTATAGCTAACCCCCCGGTGTTTGGCGACCATGGTTAAACTGCAATACTCGGCAGAGACCATTTGGGATCTGAGGCGATTTGCCGCAATACTACCAGCCATCACAAAAAAAGCCCTTCGAACTGAGCGACTTCTGAGAATCGATCGACGATCGACTATCAAAAATCTCAGCCGTTTGCCCCAGCCTAAGCACATATCATGTGCTCTGATCAACACAAGATCGGCAGTAAAACACTGACTTGAAATCCATGATTTCATCCTACAATACGATTTAGACTGCCTCTTTATTACAGAGAGCTGGCTCACAGCCGACTGTAACACCATTCTAGGTGAATTGGTGCCAGAAAACTATCGTATTATAACAGAAAACAGGATAGGGCAAAGAGGAGGAGGACTGGCGGTGATCCATAAGACTCATCTTGCGATCACTAAACCAGTCCTTCAAAACCCTCTTCCATTCATGGAAACCCTTACTCTGCAACTGCAAGTAAACTCCCAGGAGACCGTCCGGATTCTACTCTGCTATAGACCACCCGGCCCAAAATTGCAGCTTCTCCCTTCATTGACGGACTTTATCTCCACCTATACCCTTAACAGCAAACACCTTTTGCTGCTCGGGGACTTCAACCTCTGGGCCAACTCCCTGCAAGACCCCGTTGCCGACGCCTGCATTGACCACCTGGAAGGATTAGGGCTACAACAATTAGTATGTGGGCCCACACATGCTTCAGGTCATAGGCTCGATCTTATTTTCAGACAAGATCTGGAAATTAAAATCTTGGAAAATGAACCATTGCCATGGACAGATCACCATGCAATTAAATTCATTATTTCCGAATTCCCCCCCTTAACAAAAACATCAAATCCAGTGACAACACACTGGACTAGATGTCAGAAGAAGCTCCACTCGGAACTCTTCAAAGCCACGTTAAGGGAAAAAATAAAACCAATTCAGCTGCATCAAACGGCTGAAGAAATACTGGATACCATAAACACAGCCCTATTACAGTCAGCTGACTTAATAGCGCCGAAACGTAAAACCCCCATCCGGAAAAATAACTCCAGCTGGTTCAACAACCAGCTGGCGTTACTGAAGCAAGAGCGCAGAAGGGCGGAAGCAGCCTGGAAAAGACGCTCCTCAGATGAAAACCTTTCCATCTACAAAGCAAGTACAAGAAAATACCACAAAGAAATCTACAAAGCCAAGAAAAAATATTTCTCTGAGGCTATCAACAGCGCCCTCAACCGCCCCCGCGAACTCTTCAAGCTGGTCACTCAGACCATGAATCCAGGATGTCTTGAAGCCCCCAATTCAGACACTCAAGAATTTTGCAGTGAATTATCGGATTACTTCATTCATAAAGTTGAGGGGATCCGGCAAAGCATTCAGCAAAACAATTCCCCCCGTAGTCCCCCCCCCGTAATTATCTACACAACACCTGCAGTAATTCACCACAACCAGGTAAGTTCAAGCTTGAACCCATTTCTATTGATGCCACAAAAAATATCATCGGTGCTCTGCGTAACAGCACTGCACCGAATGATATCATCCCTACTAAACTGCTGAAGGAATGTGCTGACATCCTGGCACCTTCCATCACGCAGCTTATTAACCAGTCTTTCAGGGAGGGCATAGTGCCCTCTAAGTTGAAGGAGGGCATAATTCGACCCATATTGAAGAAACCCACCCTGGACCCTAAGGATCCACTCCACCGCCGTCCCATAACAGGCCTAAACGCTCTCTCCAAGGTCATGGAGAAAGTAGTGGTACACCAGCTGCAACAGCATCTAGATACCCACAACCTACTTGATCCATTTCAATTGGGATTCTGGCCCGGACACGGGACGGAAACAGCACTGATGGGACGACGTTCTCGAGGCCGCAGACGAAGGAGAATCTTGTCTCCTGGTTCTGTTGGATAGAGTAAAGATGGGTAAAAAGGAGAATTTGCAGATTCAGGCCTAAGAACGGCGGAAAGAGTGGGTACAGCGTACCTGGACAGTCTCTCTCACAGAACTGGCACCCAGAATATCGCTGAGAATCTTCAGAAGGAAAACAAGTCTCTGACACAGACTTGACTGAAAGTAGAAATAGGAATGAGACCACTGCTACAGGCCCTTTGCTTTAGAACACAATTTGTGAGGTGAATCCTTCTCAAGATTATTGATGCCTGAATCTCCCTCAGGTAGTTTTCTTCAGATAGTCACCGACTGACAGGTTGCCATAAGACAAACTCCCAGCTTCCGGTCACCTTGATCCCCAATGGTTCGTCTAGGCCCTATTGGATTGCCTGCCTCCTGGCTCTCCTCAGACTGACTCCCAACCGAACAGCACAACTCGCCTGGGATCTTCTTTTCAAAGATGGGGACCTAATAAGTCACTGGGTCCCATCACAGCTTCAGTTGCTCCGGGCCAACATGGTCCCGGAACCAAGAACAACGTGTGGCACATGCGCCCCAGCCTGGTAGGCCATATCGCCGGGGCCCGTGATGTGCGCACACCCTGAAGGTGGGTGCCGCACCCGGATCCAACCACGAACTCCCCCGCCCCAAAATGGCGTCTCTCCAGAAGTACCCTCCCCCAGCATGCCCCGCGAGGGAAAAACCCCTCTGATTGGCTGCTGGCAAGAAGGCGCTCTGACCTGGACTCCACTGCTGCCACCTGTCCCCCCGGGGTGGAAAGGCACCTCAGGAACACAGAATGAACCGACAGCACAGCCAAGCTAGAACAGAAGCTGAATTTACACAAATCACATGGATGAGAGCTACATAACTTTCTCATCCCCCTCTAGATTTAAGATAGCACCTGGACTGAAAGTACACATGAGCTACACCCTCCCCCCGCTGAATTTGACACTGTCCCCAGTGTCCTAAGAAAGAGCATGCAGGCCTGAATGCCAGCCCTGAGTCTGCATGACAGCAACAGAAAGAAAATAGGAAAGAATATAAACGTTAAGATTTACACAATATTTTTGTACAAATATTTACAGTAAGAACTATGGCATTACACATTCCTATCTATTCTGCCCCATTCTCCGATAGCTTTGATAGTAGATCAACAAACCTGCAATACAAAAAAAACATATACACAATACACATATTTACATGAAGGTATACACAGCCGTGCTCAATGAGTAGAACTGAGACTGCACCCTCCGACCTCACATAGAGGGCGAAATCTCCTTTCCCTCCCAGAGAGGTAATATTTAAGTAAGTGCTGAGCAATTTCCTAAATTGCAAAACCTAGGAGGAGGAAGAAAAAAAAATATGTACATTTTCTTTTTTTTTAGTCTCTGCTGCAAGAAAAAGTAAGATCTGCAGAACACTGCCCCACGGGCCAGTGAGCTGGTACTACAGCAGTCCACTCACTCATCTCAGAACAAACAATAAAAGAAGGGAGATGAAGAACATGGCATCTACTTCTCTTTCCTTTTTCCAGATGCTGTGAAGAAACCTGCAAAAACCTATCCTAACTAACTGGTCAAACCCCCCGAAGTTCTGCACATGCACCAAAATGTGGATCCGGGGAGATGAAAACATAACATGGATAGGGGCAAAAACTCTTGTTCGTGTCTTCTTCCAAAGCAGCAATAAAGAGAAAAATAAAGGCATGAGGTTTATTTGTAGAACCTCAGATCGGGCAAGGTAATGATGTCTCCACAGGAATTTGTAGAAGTAACGGAGAACACTTGATCCTGTTTCCCGGGACACTTCAAGACCACACGATCACAGAAAATATATCGACCAGGGCTCCACTCCTTCAAACACTTCTCCAAACTGTAATTTAGACGAAGAAACACAAAGTCAGTGTCACGGATGCACTTGGAGATATTCAAGTGCTCCCAAATAGCATCATGGTACCAGCCCTTCCTCAAATCCTCAAGCTCAGTCAGGAGGGATGGAGGTACATATGGGTATTCGTACCCATAGTCGACAGCCACTCTCCGCATAAAGACACGCTGCAAACGGGCCAGGTTGGGCAACATGTGAGGGTCTCCAAGTCTAGGCAGCACAATGGAATCAGGTGCCCTTTTAAGCATAGGCACGGCAGCAGGTATGGGGTTGGTAACATTGAATGAATGAATGAATGAAAACTTGTATAGCGCGGCACATGCGAACTGAATCGCCTCTGGGCGCTTGTTGTTCCTGTCTCCTTTGATATCAAAAGAGAAAAGTCTTGACCTTTTTCCTAAATGCTAGGTGGTTCTCCTCCAACCGGATGTTGGTTGGTAAAGCGTTCCATAGTCTGGGACCTTGGATCGCGAATCTTCTTTCTCCTTTGGACTTGAAGTTGGCTTTCGGAACCTGGAGCAGGTTCTGATTCGTGGATCGCAAAACGCGATTGGGATTATGCGCTTTTATTATTTCGCATAAATAAAGGGGGGCATTCCCATGGACACATCTATGCGTAAGACAGAGAGCTTTAAAAGCAATTCTGTCTTTAACTGGCAGCCAATGAAGGGCTCTCAGTGAAGGTGAGATGGATTCCCAGGGTTTTTTCCCAGTCACAAGTCTGGCGGCCGTATTCTGAACGACTTGCAGACGAGCGATTTGGTACTTGGGGAGGCCGAGGTAAAGGGCGTTTGCATAATCCAGCCTGGAGTTTACAATAGCTCCCACCACGACCGCTAAATCTTCTTTGGGGATGAACGGAGTGAGTCTGCGTAGTAGGCGCAGTAGATGGTGAGATCCGCTGACTACTGACCCTATTTGAGCGTCCATTGTCATAAAGGAGTCAAAAATGACCCCTAGGCTTTTGACTTTGGCGCTAGGGGTGATGATTCTGCCCAAAATAGGCGGGGGGGTCCACGCTGTTGAAAGTTGATTCCTGCGCTTGGCGTGAAACAGAAGAAGTTCTGTTTTTGCTCCATTGAGTTTAAGGTAACTCTTTGTCATCCAGTCCTCTATCAAAGAGAGACATGTCTCTAGATTGAGGTGGTGATCCTGTCTGTTGCAGATACGGAAATACAGTTGCGTATCATCTGCATATGAGTGGTAGAGCAGTTTTTGGCTGCTGATAATCTCAAAAAGAGGACGAAGATAAATGTTAAACAGCACTGGTGACAGAGGCGATCCTTGAGGGACTCCGCATGTTACTGTGCGTTTTTCAGACGTAAAAGGTCCTAACTTCACTGTTTGCGATCGGTTTTCCAAAAAAGAGGAGAACCAAGATAAATCGCTTTCTGCGACTCTGGCTACTTCAGCAAGCCGAGTCAGTAACAGATTGTGGTCTACAGTGTCGAAAGCTGCACTTAGGTCCAACAGAACCAGGAGACAAGATTCTCCTTCGTCTGCGGCCTTGAGAACATCGTCCCATACTTTCAGCAATGCTGTTTCCGTCCCATGTCCGGGACGGAAGCCTGATTGCAATGGGTCAAGTAGCTTGTAGGTATCTAGATGCAGTTGCAGCTGTTTTACCACTACTTTTTCCATTATCTTAGAGAGTACGTTGAGGCTTGTTATGGGACGGCGGTGGAGTGGGTCCTTGGGGTCCAGGGAGGGTTTCTTCAGGATGGGTTGGATTATACCTTCTTTCAACTGTGAGGGCACTATGCCCTCCAAGAAAGACTGGTTGATAAGCTGCGTGATGGGAGGAGCCAGGATGTAGGCGCATTCCTTCAGCAGTTTTGTGGGGATAATGTCATTTGGCGCTGTGCCATTGCGCAGAGTACAAATGACATTCTTAGTGGTCTCGATGGAGATGGGTTCCAGGGTGAACTTACCTGATATCGGAGAATTTCTATGGGTGCTGTGTGAGAGGCTGCGGGGGGGGCTGGGGGGAGAATTGTTTTGCTGAATGCTTTCGCGGATTACCTCGATTTTATTAATGAAGTAATCCGATAGTTCATTGCAAAATTCTTGTGTGTCTGAACTGGGGGCTTCAATGCATCCTGGCTTCATGGTCTGGGTGACCATCTTGAAGAGTTCGCGGGGGCGGTTTAGGGCACCGTTGATAGCCTCCGAAAAATAATTTTTCTTGGCTTGGAAAATTCCTTTGTGGTATTTTCTTGTAGTCGCCTTGTAGATGGATAGGTTTAGCTCTGAAGAACATCTTTTCCAGGCAGATTCTGCCCTTCTGCGTTCTTGCTTCAGTAACGACAGCTGGTTATTAAACCAGCTGCGGTTGTTTTTCCGAATGCGGGTTCTTCGTTTTGGCGCTACCAAGTCGGCTGACTGTAGCATGGCCGAGTTTATGGCTTCCAATGTTTCAACGGCCGTTTGATGCGGCTGAGTTGTTTCTATCTTTTTCCTTAAAGTCGTTTTGAAGAGTTCCGAGTGGAGCTTCTTCTGACATCTAGTCCAGTGTGTTGTCACTGGATTTGATGTTTTTGTTGTAGGGGGGATGGTGGTAATACTGAATATAATTGCATGGTGGTCTGTCCATGGCAATTTTTCATTTTCCCAAATTTTTATTTCCAGAGCTTGTCTGAAAATAAGATCAAGTGTGTGACCTGAAGCATGTGTGGGCCCACATACTAATTGCTGTAATCCTAATCCTTCCAGGTGGTCAATACAGGCGTCGGCAATGGGGTCTTGTGAGGAGTTTGCCCAGAGATTGAAATCCCCTAGCAGCAAAAGTTGTTTGCTGTTGAGGGTATAAGTGGAGAAGAAATCCGTCCAAGATGATAGCAGCTGCGATTTTGGGCCGGGCGGCCTATAGCAGAGCAGAATGTGGACGGTCTCCTTTGAATTTGCTTGAAGTTGCAGAGTAAGGGTTTCCATGAATGGAAGAGGGTTTTGGCGGACTGGTTTGGTGATCGTAAGATGAGTCTTATAGATCACCGCCAGGCCGCCTCCTCTTTGCCCTATTCTGTTTTCTGTAATAATACGATAGTTTTCTGGCACCAGTTCTCCTAGAATGGTGTTACAGTCGGCTGTGAGCCAGCTCTCTGTAATAAAAAGACAATCTAGATCCTTTTGTTGAATGAAGTCGCGGATTTCTAGTCGGTGTTTTACTGCCGATCTAGTATTGATCAGAGCACATGATATGTGCTTGAGCTGGGGTAAATGACTGAAATGTCTGACCGTCGATCTATGATCGATTCTCAATAGTCGCTCATTTCTTAGGGCTTTTTTGGTGATGGCTGGCAGTATTGCGGCGCATTGCCTCAAACTCCAAATGGTTTCGGCAGAATATTGCCTACATGCCATAATCGCCAATACACCAGGGAGGGGGGGGGGTGGATTTTAGGGCAGTGGGGAGAGGTATTGGCTAAACTCCTCTCTCCCGGCTTGGTCCAGAGGAAGGCAAAAAACCCTGGCGGCGCTCGGCCAATATGCTCCGGTAGGGAAAAAATTCCTTCCTGACCCCTGTAAGAGGCGATCGGGTGACCCCTGGATCAAGCTTCTGTATGTTGGAGGACAGGGGGGGGGGGGGGAGGGGGGGCTGGGGCTAAGAGGGTGACCCTGTTGCTGGTCTGGTGGGATGGCTGTCTGCACAGGCGGTGGGATGAGGGCTGACAGGGTGCTGCTTTAACTGAGTGGGTGTAAGACAGGGCAGGGTAACTGTCCTTCTGTCTTTCTGGGGTAAGGGGGGATTCCTGGAGGCTGGGTGAGGACCACAGAGGCGTGGGGAACGGCGCGCCGTTAGGCCGCAAGTGAAGCCGCGGTCTTTCCTAGACCGCGGCCCCGCGATTCAGAGCGGCCTGGCGCGGTGCTCTCAAAAAGAGCCCCGGAACGGCGCAAATTTTCGGGCGGAGGGTAGAGAGGATAGAGAGGGGGGCCCTTGAGGATGATGAAGGTGTGGGAGTGCAGGGGGACACAAAAAAAGGAGAAAAGGAGATCTGTATTGCTGCTGCGGCTTTATCCTGAAAAGGACGGCCGTCAGCAGCACTGGTAGAGGGCTCTTACCTGCAGAGAGCCAGGGAGCTGTGCTGGAGGAGAAGAGAGATCAGGGGCACAGGATTTCCAGGTTAGGAACTGGAGAGAGGACTGAGCTTGCAGGGCTGGGAGGGACTCTGCCTGTCTGCCTCCTAAGCCTGCCTGGAGCTATAGCACACACGCTCCTACTCTAGGAGACGTGCGCCGTGTGGAGCTCCTGTGGCTAATCCCCTGCCTCACTGACTGACTGACTGTCACATTAGTGCTGAACTCACCAACTCCCCAGGTCAGCTGCGGAACATTGAAACTTGTTGCACTCAATGCATTCGATGCGCTCCGGCCTGAGCGTTTCTTCCTTCGCCGAGTCTTTGAGGCCCGATACCCTCCATAGCCTTGGAACTTGGGAAACCCAGGCTCAAACCAATGGTCATCACCATTGCCGGACAAGGATTCCAGCTCGGACGAATTATACTCCTCAGCGGGCAAATAATTACACGGCCCGGATGAAATAGTAGACAAGTCCGGTGATCGGGCATGTAGGCCTCGACCGCAGCCTCGGGAAGCCTGTGTGGGGCCCACTTTGGCAACAGCATGCCAGACGGAGACCGCATTATTGGGGGCAGCCTCTGACACAGCACCAACTTGCGTACTGGTTACGCTGGGCACATTCGGGATGGTCTCATCCACTCCGCTTACCTCCAGCGATCGGGTGGGCGAGGTAGTCATTAGCAGGGTCAAGGTGGACGAGGCAGTCATGACCTCTGGATCAACAGCCTCTGGCTCAACGATTTCCACAGATGGGGAGGGTGCTGGCCATGGGGCCTCCTCCGGTCACAGTTCCAGAAATCCAGTCCACCCTGTACTCCAGAGGAGCTTTGGCTGGTGGCTCAATTTGAAACAGATAGGCCCGGCACTTTTTGTATTGGGCAAACGGCATGATCCGGACGGCAAGCTCCAAGCAACGAGGGCAAGACAGTTCGAGAGCCTCCACGCCTGCAGTTGAAAACAAGACAAATTTTCCATGGGTCCGCATCCGGATCCCAGTATCAGTGAGGGGTACTCCGGCGGCAGCAGGCTTTGGTTGAGCTCCAATGGTGGACATCGGAGGCCTCAATCTCTCGAACGGCTTCGGAGGAACAGACATGTTGCACGCGTCTCTCTCTCGTAGGCGGGCAATCACTCTGTTGGTTTGGCGCGAAAATTCGCCCTACGTCTCACGCAGGGGTGGGTAACTCCTCCCACCTGAAGAACCATTGCTAAAGGTAACAGCCGATCCCGGACGAGCCCCCACGTGTAGCGCTACCCCCGCAGGAGCCGCTGGATAGATTTGGGATGCGTGTTACCTGTGTGAATGTCTAGGGGTATGATGATGATGAGAACAATGAAGGAATGTCCAAACAGCCGGTGTCTTTCTGTGCTTTTATTCTTGCCCAACACAGCAAACAGTGAACTTGGAGTAGATAGAGTAAAGATGGGTGAAAAGGAGAATTTGCAGATTCAGGCCCAAGAACGGCGGAAACAATCCTGTCTCCAATGGAACTCTAACTTCGTCGCCACTCCAGCCGGAGTGGGTATAGCATACCTGGACAGTCTCTCTCACAGAACTGGCAGCCAGAATATCACTGAGAATCTTGAGAAGGAAAACAAGTCTCTGACACAGACTTGACTGAAAGTAGAAATAGGAATGAGACCTCTGCCACAAGCCCTTTGCTTTAGAACACAATTTGTGAGATGAATCCTTCTCAAGATTATTGATACCTGAATCTCCCTCAGGTAGTTTTCTTCAGATAGTCACTGACTGACAGGTTGCCATAAGACAAACTCCCAGCGTCCGGTCACCTTGATCCCCGATGGTTATTCTAAGCCCTATTGGATTGCCTGCCTCCTGGCTCAGACTGACTCCCCACCGAACAGCACAACTCGCCTGGGATCTTCTTTTCAAAGATGGGGGACCCAATAAGTCACTGGGTCCCATCACAGCTTCAGTTGCTCCGGGCCAACATGGTCCCGGAACCAAGAACAACGCGTGGCACGTGTGCCCCAGCCTGGTAGGCCATATCGCTGGGGCCCCGTGATGTGCGCACATCCTGAAGGTGGGTGCCGCACCCGGAACCAACCACAAACTCCCCCGCCCAAAATGGTGTCTCTTTAGAAGTACCCTCCCCCAGCATGCCCCGCGAGGGAAAAACCCCTCTGATTGGCTGCTGGCAAGAAGGTGCTTTGACCTGGACTCCACTGCTGCCACCTGTTGCCCTGGAGTGGAAAGGCACCTCAGGAACACAGAATGAACCGACACAGCCCAGCTAGAACAGAAGCTGAATTTACACAAATCACATGGATGAGAGCTACATAACTCTTTCTTCCCCCTCTAGATTTAAGATAGCACCTGGACTGAAAGTACACAGGCGCTGAAGTTAGAATGGCCCAGTCAAAGTCCAGACCTAAATCCAATTGAAAATCTGTGGCAAGACTTGAGAATTGCTGTTCACAGACGTTCTCCACCTAATCTGACAAAGCTTGAGCCATTTTGCAAAGAAGGGGCAAAAACATTACTCTCTAGAGGTGCACGTTTAGGAGATATTAACATTACCTATAGGTAAGCCTTATTATAGGCTTACCTATAGGTAAAAGTCATGCATGAAAGTTAACTTCCACTTTAACATTCCAACCTTCTGGCTTTAAGAAACACTTAAAAAAATAAAAAGAAAGAAAACTGTAGTCAATTGCAACTGGTTTTTAAGAACAAGCAGAGGAAAAAAATATGGGATCACTGAATTCTAAAGAAAATATTCTGGAATCGGAAAAAAGAACCACTGTACTGTACACCCCTAGTACTTTTTTGCACCATCTCTGGCTTTTATAACAGCTTGAATTCTCTGAGGCACTTCAGTCCTGGAGGATTTGGCTGCCCAATGACCGGGGTATTTTTTGCGATTTCGGTACTGTCACTTCAACTGACAATTGCTCGGTCGTGCGACGTGGCTCCTGAACAAAATTGACGTCCTTTTTTTCCCCACAAATAGAGCTTTCTTTTGGTGGTATTTGATCACCTCTGCTGTTTTTATTTTTTTGCGCTATAAACAAAAAAAGAGCAACAATTTTGAAAAAAAAAAGCTAAATGTTTTAATTTTTGCTATAGTAAATATCCCCCCCAAAAATACAAGAAAAAAATATTATTTTCCTCAGTTTAGGCTGATATGTATTCTTCTACATATTTTTTCCTGCTTTTCCTTTCCACTAAAGCAAGGAGGACTTAACCAGGTGTCCAGCATTATCATGACTGGTAAGAGGCATATATGTAGCAGTTTTCCAACAGGGATGACCTTGAGTCTCAGGTTTCAAGTGGAACTTGGTTGTTTGCTCAGCTGGTGGCAGGCCTCAGTTCTTGTAAAGTTGTAGGTCTTCTGCTAAAATGAGTAAATGTGTGGCAATGCCAAAATGCCCTTGTGTAATTTTTTTTAATTTTTATTAAGGGGGGGGGATCTGCATGAACCTCTTTTACAGAGTCATGGTTTACTGTCTGCATACGGTGCCATGTAATAGCACCTGCCCAGATGTCACACCGGGAGCAGTGGCTGCGTTTGTTTAACCGCTAGGATTGGGATTTGAACATGGGAGTATGTTGTTTCTGTTTACCTGCTGTGTCCCAGTTGACATTATGGGAATGGGACTGCCTGCACAGGGATGGATTGAACGCCTATGGAGCCCCATGCAGGTCGAGACAGCCCTCACATGGGCACACTATGTTATAAGTGTGAATGAGGCCTAAATGCTTTCAGGCTCACAGCTGTTTTGCTTTCCTGACTGCAATAGTTACATATGTTAGGATTGTTTGCTGTAAGCTCTGGGTTGCACATACAGTTGCAATGAAAAAGTATTTACAACCCTTGAAATTTTGTCAATGTTACAGCTGAAAAATTTAAATGTATGTTATTGGGATTTTATGTGATGGACCAACACAAAGTGGCATGTATTTGTGAAGTGAAAGGAAAATGATAAATGGTTTTCAATTTTTTTTTTACAAATAAATATGTGAAAAGTGTGGTGTGCATTTGTATTCAGCCCCCCTGAGTCAGTACTTCCTAGAACCATCTTTTGCTACAATACAGCTGCAAGTCTTTTTGGGGACGTCTCTACCAGCTTTGCACATCTAGAGAGTGACATTTTTGCCCATTCTTATTTGCAAAATAGCTCAAGCTTTGTCAGATTGCATGGAGAGCATCTGTGAACAGCACCTTTCAAGTCTTGCCACTGTAAAGATCCGGGGGTGATTATGCAATTTCAAGTACCAGTCAGTGCAGACTGTATTTTTAAGGGCATGGCAGCCCAATTTTATTCAAAAGAAATTAAAAGTTCACACAAACAGTAATCTTCCCTCACAGGGGGTTCCAACATTATTGTATAACACAAACTTCAGCCTCCCGGCTTACTCACTGTTACTTACTCAAACTCCCTCCTGGAGCTCATTTGGTCAGCTTTGTGCTGCTCGGTCACGGGCCACATCTGCCTCCTGCAGACATACACACTCAGACTGCCACCTGCAGCCTTAGACCCCTAGAAATCTTCTGTCTCTCTCTCATGAAGCCGTCTCCGTATGGAACCCTTCCGACTCCTAGACCAGGCCTCCTGTCTCCAAGTGCGAGCCCTGTGCTCTCTTCCTGAGGCTGGGTTCACACTATACTACATGACAGCAGTACTACTTTCATCCTACTTTGCTCTGCGACATCTGTCCTACATTGGTACTACATTGGTCCTACATCCATCCTACTTTCATGAACAGGATACTACTTTGATCCGACTTTGTGATAGTCTGACTTGTTTTTGACCAATCAAAACCATCCCAGAGTGAGATAAATTCCTTTTACTGCTGCTGTAATCACATGTCAGATGTCAAAAGTCGGATAGTTAGGACAAGGCTCCTACTTTGGTCCGACTTCAATGATATTCAATGGGCTGAAGTAGGATCAATGTAGGACCAAAGTAGTACAGGGAGCATTTTCAAAGTCGGACCGACTTGTGTAGGACCAGTTGAGACGGGTCTCATAGGGAAACATTGATTTTCACATGTCATGCGACATGAGCTCCCAATGTAGGAGCGTTTGTAGGACAAGTGTGAACCCGGCCTGAGAGGAATAGAGGTGTGCAATTAGCCTGCCTGCCAAAATCAGGCGTACCTTCATAATACACAGCATGACCTGGGGTCACCTCTCCACACCACAGATTCTCATTTGTATTTGGGTCTAGACTTTGGGCCATTCTAACACATGAATATGCTTTGATCTAAACCATTCCATTGTAGCTCTGGCTGTTATGTTTAGGGTCGTTGTTCTGCTGGAAGGTGAACTTCCGCCCCAGTCTCAAATCTTTTGCAGACTCTAACAGGTTTTCTTCTAAGATTGCCCTGTATTTGGCTCCATCCATCTTCCCATCAACTCTGACCAGCTTCGCTGTCTCTGCTAAAGAAAAGCACCCCCACAACATGATGCTACCAACACCATGTTTAATGGTTGGGATGGTGTGTTCAGGGTGATGTGCAGTGTTAGTTTTCCACCACACATAGCGGGCCAGATTCAGGTAGAGCAGAGCATCTTTGCTCTGGAGTAACGCATCTCATTTGCGTTACGCTGCTGAAATTTTAGGAGCAAGTGCTGTTATTCAGGAAGCACTTGCTCCTAAAGTTGCGGCAGCGCATCGCAAATGAGCCGGGTACGGGGCGTGTAGTATTCTAACTAAGCGCGATCCCGCCGCCAACGTACTGCGCATGCGTCGAGTGTCCAAACATCCCCGTGCGCATGCTCCAAATTCTGTGAATGAACGTCAATGACGTCACATTCCCATTCATGAACTTTTTACGCAAGCGACGTGTTTTTTTTTTTTCCCGACGCGATGACGCGCCTATACCTAACATAGGATACTCCAACCCCATGTAGGTATATCTATGCGCCGCGTATCCCATCCGGAAACGTCGTACCGTCATAGCGTCGCGCCGGAATTCGATCGTGAATTGCCGATTTCCGCTCATTAACATATTTTTTGAGCGTAAATCGGCGGGAACGCCCCCGGCGCCATTTTTAAGTTGAAGTAACGATGCGATGGCGAAACTCAGTTACGCTGCTCGCATCGGAGCTTCAACCCGGCGTTTCTTGTTTTCTGGTTACAGAAAACAGAAACGCCGGCTCAAAGTCACAGTTAGGCTGGCGGATCACTGGATCCGCCAGCCTAACTGTTCCTGAATCTGGCCCAGCATTTTGTTTTTAGGCCAAAAAGTTTGATGTTGGTCTCATCTGACCAGAGCACCTTCTTCCACATGTTTGATGTGTGTTCCCCACATGGCTTCTCGCAAACTGCAAACAGGACTTCTCATGGCTTTCCTTCAACAATGGCTTTCTTCATAGGTGTGCGCAGCCCATTGCATTAGGGTGTGCACTCCAAAGCCCAAACACACACACTACCGATCGCTCACGGTGTTCATTCAGAAAGGGAAGAGGTCTGTAAATTACCTATTTACTGGCCCCTTCCCCACTCCTAAAACAACCCAGCAGCAACTGCCAATAGGAGAGGAGGGAAGCTGGCAGCGTTGTTGGGGGAAAGATGGGAGCCGGGGCAGTAGGAGAATCTGTGGTGCACAGGGCGATTAGGGTGTGCCTGGGCACACTTGGCACACCCTGTGCGCATGCCTATGGCTTTCTTCTTGCCAGTCTTCCATAAAGGCCAGATTTGTGGAGTGCACGACTAACGGTTGTCCTGAGGACATCTTCTCCCACCTGGATCTCTGCAGCTTCTCCAGGGCCTCTTGGCTTCTTCTCTGATTAATGCTCTCCCTGCCTGGCCCTTCAGTTTAGGTGGACGGCCATGTCTTGGAAGGTTTGCAGTTGTGGATTATGGATTGAACAGTGCTTCTTGAGATAATTTTTTTATAACTTAAGGCCGCGTACACACGACCGAGAACCTCGTCGGGCTAAACCCATCGTTCCGCCCGACGAGGTTCTCGGCCGGCCGTCGAGTTCGTCGACCAGGCTGTCGAAAAAGGCGTTGAGCCATTAGTCCCAATGGCCCGTCGAGCAAATAGAGAACCTGCTCTCTATTTTGGCTCGACGAGCTTCCCGACGGTACGCTCGACGAAAGTGTACACACAATCGAGCTTCTCGGCAGAATATGGATCCCAGCGAGCTTCTCGCTGGATTCTGCCGAGAAATTCGGTCGTGTGTACGGGGCCAAACCCTGTTTTAAACTTCTACACAACTTTATCCCTGACCTGTCTGGTGTGTTCCTTTATTTACTAATAAGGTAACTTCTGAAGGCAATTGGATTTTAGTTAGGGGTATCAGAATAAAAGGCGCTAAATACAAATCCACTTTTTTCAGATATTTATTTGTAAAAAAAAATTGAAAACCATTTATCATTTTCCTTCCACTTCACAATTTTGTTCCACTTTGTGTTGGTCTATCACATAAAATCCCAAAAAAATACATTTACGTTTTTGATTGTAACATGCCAAAATGTGGAAAATGTAGGTATGAATAATTTTTCAAGGCTCTGTATGGCCTTCCACTGCTTGTGTGCGCCCTCTAATTGCTGTGTCCTTGGAACACAGATCAGAGTACAGCAATGGGCTGTGAGAGTCACCAGAGCAGTGCAGTGTCACTTTGGTGACATTTTAATGCTGTAGCTCGTGATAATTTACAATGACTGTCTAATGCTCTAAAATCCCTTTGTTAAGCACAATGAGATTATCGGACAACTGATCGTCCGTTTTTTTGCATGCTAATCGCACGTCGAATCTGATGAGTTTACTAACGTCACGAAAATTTTAGTACGACAGAATAGAAATTCGGAAGTGATGTCATGTGTTGTAATGCATTTGTATTGCATTTTCGAACTACAGCTGTACTGACCACTGGCACACCTGTCACTTTGTCACCAGACCAATGTACGCCAGGGGCATTGCTAGGTGGCAAAAAGACCAGGGGCTTCAGCCCGAAGCCAAGCCGGGACCTGGGGGGGGGGCGTGGTCGGTGGAGTGGCACGCGGGGTGACCTTTCCCAGACACACATACCCTGGTGTGTGTGTGTGTCCTACATACACTGACCTGTCCTACATACACTGTCCTGAGCCACTGACCTGTCCTACATACACTGACCTGTCCTACATACACTGACCTGAGCCACTGACCTGTCCTACATACACTGACCTGAGCCACTGACCTGTCCTACATACACTGACCTGTCCTACATACACTGACCTGAGCCCTGACCTGTCCTACATTCACTGACCTGAGCCACTGACCTGTCCTACATACACTGACCTGAGCCACTGACCTGTCCTACATACACTGACCTGTCCTACATACACTGACCTGAGCCACTGACCTGTCCTACATACACTGACCTGTCCTACATACACTGACCTGAGCCACTGACCTGTCCTACATACACTGACCTGAGCCACTGAACTGTCCTACATACACTGACCTGAGCCACTGACCTGTCCTACATACACTGACCTGTCCTACATACACTGACCTGTCCTACATACACTGACCTGAGCCACTGACCTGTCCTACATTCACTGACCTGAGCCACTGACCTGTCCTACATACACTGACCTGAGCCACTGACCTGTCCTACATACATACACAATCAACTATAAACCATACAAGTTGAAGATGAGGGATGTGTCAACAGCAACCCACACAGCAGTGAGAGCGGAGAGCTCAGAGCGGACACTTCTCCCAGAGAGGAGGTGAGTGATAGAGAGAGAACACACATTACACACTGTACATAGATAGAGATCACACTGTACATAGAGATCTGTCATTGGAGGATTATTATATACAATATAACATGATCATTGCCTGTAATGTGTCGGATCGTTCTCAGGTTGGGATATTGTGATTGTATTATTCTGGCTGTAGTACCGTGTGGTGAGTGATTATTATGGTGTTATTATTTGTTAATATACTATTACTATCTATCATATGATCTCTACATTGTACTAAACCCTGGATATGATATGTATGTGTGCTATTATATGGTGTATTATTGTGATTAGATTACGTATAGTCATTACAGGCAATGATCATGTTACATTGTATGTAATAATAATCCTCAAATGACACGTAATCTAATCACAATAATACACCATATAATGGCACACATACATATCATATTATATCCAGGGTTTACTACAATGTAGAGATCATGATAGATAGTAATAGTATATTAACATATAATAACACCATAAAAGTGGCACACACTTTTTTTCTCTCCCCCCACCCAATCCACCCCGAGCACCAGCACAGGTCAGGTAATCACTCACTCCAGTGCAGCGGGCTCCTCCGGTCATCCTCATCATCGGTGCAGTCAGCGGCACTCGGGCTTGCCCGATCGCTCCTCCGCTGCCCTGATCTGAACTCTGCTGACTCCAGAGTACCGATTCAGCGCCGAGCTGTGTTGTGATGCAGCGGCGGCTGCGGGATTGAAAACTCCCGCCTTCTGGAACCGGCGGCACGTATGATGGGCGTCACACATCCCACGGTTGGACATTGGACCACTAGGACGTCCATCATATGTTCTGCAGGCTCCAGAAGGCAGATCGGATCGCTTCCTGCTCTGCGGCGTTCGGGGCTAAATAGTGTATGGTGCCTTTTTGAGACTCAGCGCTTTTCGGGGGCACATTCGGGGCTCCAGCCCCCCTAGCCAGGGCCTAACGACGCCTCTGATGTACGCCATCAACAATGTTTTACTTATTTGTCTTAATCATCAACAAATTTGCGTATTATGTACTGTACTTCTTGTATTATTGAACGATCTTAAATAAAACTTAATTGTGAATTTTTTTTTACATAAGATAATAGGCAAATCACAAGTCTTGAATAAAAAAACTTTGTAAATTCAAATCATATATTCACTATATTTAAATTGTAAACCATCAAGGATGTTTCTAATCACCATCAGACCAGTCCCAGTTTCGCCAGACCAGTGTAAGCAAGAAACAGTGTTTCTGATTGCTGCCTCACCAGTCCTACTGCTACCAGACTGCTGTAAGCCAGAAACAGTGTTCCTGTTCACTGCTACACCAGTCCTAGTATCACCAGACCAGTGTAAGCTATAAACAGTGTCTTTGATTGCCACCATATGAATACAGTGGGGCAGATTCATATAGAGATACGCCGTCGTATCTCTGAGTTCCGTCGGTCGGATCTATGCAGCTGATTCATCGAATCAGGTTCCGCATAGATCTCCCTAAGATCCGACAGGTGTAAGTGACTTACACCGTCGGATCTTAGGCTGCAATCTCCCGCTGGCCGCTAGGTGGCGCTTCCGTTTGTATACGCGACGAATATGCAAATAAGGAGATCTGCCGATTCAGAAATGAACGCCCGCCCGTCGCTTTTTTTTTACGCCGTTTGCGTTCGGCTTTTTCCGGCGGATAGTTACCCCTGCTATATGAGGGGTAAGTGCAGCGTATCGTATGTTAAGTATGGCCGTCGTTCCCACGCCGAGTTTTGAATTTTTTACATCGTTTGCATAAGTCGTTCGCGAATACGGCCATACGCAATTTGCGTTAACCTCGAAACCAATGATGTCCTTGCGACGTCATTTGGAGCAATGCACGCTGGGAAATTAAACCGGCGGCGCATGCGCAGTTAAATCGGCGCGGGGACTCGCCTGATTTAAATAATACACTCCCCCTAGCCGCGGAATTTGAATTCCGCCGGGGGATTTACGAGCTGCCGGCGCCACTTTAGAGGCAAGTGCTTTGTGAATACAGCACTTGCCTCAAAAACTGGCGCTGGCGGATCGTAAATAAGATAGATTATGCGGATCTAAAGATCCCCTGATCTATGTGAATCTACCCCAGTGTCACCAGAGTTAGTGCACTCAGCAACAGTGTTTCTGATCACCTCCACACCAGTTCAATGTTGCCTCTGCCTGCCATCTGACCTAATTTCTACCTGCTGCCTGTACAAATCCTTTGCCTATTTGCTGACAATGCCCTTGCCTGCCACCCAAACTGATCCATTTGCTTGTCCCACTGACTAAATTCCTGAAACCATAGGAATTTTTATTTATTTTTTTATAAAAAAAAAAAAGTAGTTTACTCATTTTAAATATAGTGAATATATGATTTGAATTTACAAAGTTTTTTTATTCAAGACTTGTGATTTGCCTATTATCTTATGTATTTTTTTTCACATTAAAGTTTTATTTAAGATTGTTCAATAATACAAGAATTACAATACATAATACTCAAATGTGTTGATGATTAAGAAAGACAAATAAATTAATCATATAAAGAAGATCCAATCTTCAAAAATTGTAATGGCAGAGTCCAGCAATATCAAAAAAAGTAACACCCAGAGTCATATTAAAATGAACGTGCCAATATAATAATAACAGGACAAAATGAGAGATAGCGTACAACGAATACTCTGAAACTTACTATTAACCTTCTGGTATAATATTGGTAAATAGGAGAAGAAGAAAAATATGGAAACACTTCACGCATTTGCGTGTCATCCTTGCACAGGGGCCATGCTAATCTTCTCTGTATCGTTCCAATTTTAGTATACAGCCATGGCCAAAAGTTTTGATAATGACACAAATATTAATCTTCACAAAGTTTGCTTCTTCAGTGTTTTTAGATCTTTTTGTCAGATGTTTTTATGGTATATTGAAGTATAATTACAAGCATTTCATAAGTGTTGAAGGCTTTTATTGACAATTACATTAAGTTTATGCAAAGAGTCAATCAATATTTGCAGTGTTGATGCTTCTTTTTCAAGACCTCTGTAATTTGTCCTGGCATGCTGTCAATCAACTTCTGGGCCACATCCTGACTGATGGCAGCCCATTCATTCATAATCAATGCTTGGAGTTTGTCAAAGTGTTTGAGGGTTTCTTTTATTCACCTGCCTCTTGAGGATTTACACAAGTTCTCAATGGGATTAAGGTCTGGGAACTTTCAGGGCCATGGACCCAACATTTCAATGTTTTGTTCCCCAAGCCACTTAGTTATCAATTTTGCCTTTTGTTTGTCACTAAACTGTTCTTGGATGGTTGGGAGAAGTAGCTCTCGGAGGATGTTTTTGCTACATTCTTCAAGGGATACTAAAGGTTGCTTTTTTTTTTTTTTTAATAACAAACTTGTCCTACCCGCATTAGATAACCCCCTTGGAGAAGCGCTCTCCCAAAGGGGGTTACCTTGCGAGACGCCGGGTGTATGACTCGGGCAGGCGCCCACGTCATTGGATTTGATTGACAGAAGCAACAGCCAATGGCTGCACTGCTATCAATCTATCCAATCAATGCCAGGACTCTGTGGAGAAGAGGACGCCAGGAATGTGCTGAGCAGGTGAACTGGCTCAGGTAAGTAACACAGGGGGGGCTGGGGGGCCAGTGATTGCCAGGTGTTTTTTCACCTTAATGCATAGAATGCATTAAGATGAAAAAACATGAACCTTTACAACCCCTTTAACTGGTGGCTGTGTTCTTAGGAAAAATTGTAAGAGAGCCCACTCCCTTGGCTGAGAAGCAACCCCACACATGAATGGTCTCTGGATGCTTTACTGTTGGCATGACACAGGACTGATGGTAGCGCTCACCTTTTCTTCTCCGGACAAGTTTTTTTTCTGGATGCCCCAAATAATCAGAAAGTGGGTTCATCAGAGAAAATTACTTTACCCCAGTCCCCAGCAGTCAAATCCCTGTATCTTTTGCAGAATATCATTCTGTCCCTGATGTTTTCCTGGAGTGAAGTGGCTTCTTTGCTGCCCTTCTTGACACCAGGCCACACATCTCCCAAAAGTCTTCACCTCACTGTGCATGCAGATGTACTACTCATTGAGGAATTTCAGAAAAAATATGCTGCATTTTGGGAAAATGCAGGGAAAATTGTGTAGTCTAGATAAATGCATCTGACATTCATCCAACTCATGTTTTATGAATAGACCACAAATATTATATTGCAATATAATCATTATAAACAGTCTTCTGTTACATTAATAGTTTATGTATTCATATTGTCATTTTGTCATGAACAGGTATATACCAATCCCTGAAACAAGTATTCTCACATCCAATGAATGGGCATTTCAGGGTGTTCTACCAAGGCCATTGATCACATGCTTGACAAAGGGGCCTGCATGGCTCTGAAACGTATCACTTTTATGATGTGATTTTTCTTCAATAAAAAAAACAGTTTGGATGTAATTGAAGATTCTTGGTGTGCTGGCGAATATTTATATGTTGCCGTGTATGCTCGCTCCAGTATCTAGCTGGTGGTCGCTGGTGGTCGCTGCAGCACCCGTTACTTTGAGAACGTGTGCAACAGGAATATGGACTGTCTACCAGTGCCTGTGACATAGATTTATTAGTAAATTGTTCTAATCGCCTATAATCTACGCAGAGGTTTGTACAATATAGTTTCCAAAACATGTTGCAGCTCTTTTCAGATTAAACCTCATTATGTAAAAGAACATAAAGAGGTATTTTAATGAAAATGTACAAAACATGATGCAGCTCTTTTCAGATTGGACCTCATTATGTAAAAGAACATAAAGAGTTCTTTTAATGAAAATTTACAATACAGTAGAGATTCTCATCCATGGCATGTAGGTTGGAACTGTAACAACCACTCACTGATACTGTAGAAGATGATCAAGAGCCTGCAAAAGTAGCAATCTTTTTTGCAGAATTATAGAACATTATAAAGCGTAGATGGGGAAAACTCTGGAATTCCTAACTGTACTCTTGAGCAATTGTGCAGACCTATTTGTCCACTATTTCCCCCTTCAGTGAAAGCCTGCATCCCCAAAGCGAGTGGGGACTGTGACGGTAGTCGAACATATCCCCGTCAAGCATTCCCTTCTTCTTCCATAAGAGAAATCACCCAATATTCCACGAGTAGGAATATCCCTGGAATCGCTGAATAATCCATACATGAGCCAAGGCTTAATGCTGAATGTAAACAGGACACACTTTATTGAAAGTACACAGCACACTTTTATACAGGATTTGGAACATCCCGCCCCCAACAACCGCTTTCCCATTGGTCCCCTCCAATGTCCCATCAGTTTTCCATCAGGTCCACCTTCCATGCAAATGAGGACTTGAAAATGACACAGCAGAGATTGGTCACAACGGTTTGAATAGAAGCCTGTGATGTATATTTAGACAAAAGCCCCAGGGGGGCAATCAATGTACACAATAGCCAGCCACAGAACAATGGAACCGTCTGGAGAATTGAGACAGGGCAGAAGTCATTTACACCTGATAATAGAAAGGCTTTAAATAGGGTTATCACACAATGGACAATGAGTATCTCTTATGAGTCTATTGACCTGGCTGGGGTTCAGAATAAAATCTCCTGTAATACATAAATTAGGATTTTACGTAGAAACCCTTCAGTATTTCATGGTCCATGACATTACTCCCCCTGGCAAATAGTTCAACATCCACAGTGGGACCCAAACGGGTCACTCGAGGATGTTGGGCAAGTAGTCTTAAGGTTCCAGGACTGTCTGCCAGGATAACCCATCCGCCTTCCTGCTTTGAGGCCCTGGCCCATAATCTGACAGCAAGAGGCTCGCATTCAGTCCTCTCCAAAAGCCCCTGTCCCAGCTAGGCCTGTCACACATCTCCCCTTTTGGCAGGGGACTAACCCAGGAGGAGACACCAGATGGGTTGTCTCTGAATTCAGTCAGTAGTTCCAGTCCCCCAATGCCGGTATCCATACAGTACCCCAAATCACTTGCTCCAAACCGAGCATTACTCACCCCGCCATCCTCTGCCTCTCTCAGGTAACACGTCTGCCGCTGGGGAGAGGCCTGGACTAGCCCTTCTCCCTGGAGTCCTTTCAGCCACTGGAGAGATGACAGGGTGGCTGGGCTCAGTCCATCATGATGTTGGGGATCTGGGCCAACTGGCCACCATTTATGGGGTATACCAGTGGAGACTGAAGTCCCATCCACTGGTGTGAGGTGAAAATCCCCCAGTGCTTGCAAAGCAAAACCGACATCCTCCTGTTTCAGTCCTGTACCATTTTCTGGGGTTGTGCCAGTGGAGACTGAAGTCCCATCCACTACCCCAGGAACCCCTTCTTCTGTTAGGTGAAAGCAGAGGCCCGGGGCACTCTGCTCTGTTGCCAGCTCTTCCGCTGGGTTGCTGTGAGTGGAGACCACAGTCCCATCCACCGATATCCGCTCAAGCTGTAGTGGGGTGCAGCCGCCAGTAGCATCCTGTCCTGCTGCCAGTGATTCCACTGGGAGTAAGAGCTTTACCACCTCAGCTGGTTGCTGGGAAGGCGGGCCAACGGCCCCGGCTCCCTGGAACTCCACAGTTGGTCCCGGTGCTGGGCAGAGATGGCTGGCACTCTGCCCTGTTGCCAGCACTTCTGCTGGGGGTGCATAATCCATAACATCCTCTGAACAGTCCATACATTCTGTAATCTGTGGCTGGGGAGTGATCGCCATCTTCTCACCCTGAGCCTCCGAAACTGCCACAGGGGTGGGGCAGAGGTCTTGAACCCTCTGTCCGGTGACCAGCGCTTCAGCTGGGGAAGTTCCTTGTAACTCCACAAATACTGCTCTTGGTGCTGGGCAGAGCACAGTGAAGTTTGGCCCTGATCCCAGCTCTTCTGCTGGAGGCCCATCAGGTTGTTTTTCCTCAGCAGAAAAATCCCCTGTCTCTGGTGTCTGGGGATAGGGGTTCACCATCTCCTGTCCATGGAACCCAGAATATGCTATAGGTACTGAGCAGAGGTTAGCAGAGCCCTGCCCTGTGGTCAGAACTTCAGCTTTGGGAATGGCAATCTCCAGGTTCTCCACTGCCGATTCACTGGCATACTGCTGGACAGGCACATCCCTCCATTCAAGATCGTCCCATGCAGAAACGGGATCATCAACGTCAGTCGGCACTTGCTGCATCCGCCATATAACCTCCTGGTCCATAGCTGCAGGGGCAGGTTGGAAAAGCACACTGTTACCCTACCACATGGATGATTCTTCAGCCAGGATTTCCGCATTGTCCACTGGTATTTCCTGATAGTCCCAGGCAAAGGGAGCCTGGCCCTGGCGCTGAGCAGAGTCTAGCAGCTGTTTGTAGGCGATCTCCAGGTCCCATTCCCGAGTGGCCAGAAATTCCAAATCTTCCTGTAGCCAGTGCGCTTCCGAGATATTCAATTTTTTCTCTCTGTGCTCCATTATGTCCTCCAAGCGCCACTCCCGATCACCCCCAAAGTCGGGATCACTGGACATCCTCCAATACAACAATCCCAGGCCATCATAGTCATAGCCTTCTGTGGGGCTGTCATCCGCTGACCACGGGCACTCTTGGGCTACATACCACGGGAGGGCTCTGTAGCTCTCATCCAGCTGCATCTCTGCCCGGATCAGCCTGTTTAATTCCGCTATCCACTCCTGCTTCGGTTGTTCCCCCAACAACGGCATTCGTACGTCATACTGCGGCCAGTACCTTGCATAGATGTAGGGCAGGACCTCTCCTTGGTGTTGCTGCTCCAGAGTTAGCGCTTCCTTCCAGAGTTGGCACCGAATCACATCCGACCATCCCAGCAGGACCTCCTCTGATACGGATCCTCTATGCTGTATCCGCATCTCTTGTAACCTTCTTTGGAATTCCTCTTCCATGGAGACTGGTGTCTGCACCTCTCCTATGTCTTTAGTTGGTGCTGCTGTGCTGTACTCACTATTTGGAGAATGTGCGGCTGCATGTTGGACTGTAGCTCTGCGTCTCTTATTTGTTTAGCCTCCTCCGCTAACAGGGTCATCACTTTCAGCACCACATCCGCCGGTGGGGTCGGACCGAACCATGCTAGTTTCTCTCTTATTAGCTTGTTGGCTGGTGATTCCTCCTCCTGAATCACTGGTGTCCCCATCTCTTGTACTGCTGGCGTTGCTGCAACCGAGTTCTCCTGGTCTAGCTCCATTAATTCTGCTATGATGACACGCTCGGTTTTGTTGCTAGCAATCCTTCCACGAACTTCCAGTAGTTCTTTCAGTGTATTTCTTTTAAGCCGGGTGTACCAGTCTTCCATTCACTGTTCCCAGTGTCTGCTTGAAATCCTGGTGTAATGGAAAGTAGAAGGGAATATCCCGCTGCTGCCAACCAGTTGTGACGGTAGTCGAACATATCCCCGTCAAGCATTCCCTTCTTCTTCCATAAAAGAAATCACCCAATATTCCACGAGTAGGAATATCCCTGGAATCGCCGAATAATCCATACATGAGCCAAGGCTTAATGCTGAATGTAAACAGGACACACTTTATTGAAAGTACACAGCACACTTTTATACAGGATTTGGAACATCCCGCCCCCAACAACCGCTTTCCCATTGGTCCCCTCCAATGTCCCATCAGTTTCCCATCAGGTCCACCTTCCATGCAAATGAGGACTTGAAAATGACACAGCAGAGATTGGTCACAACGGTTTGAATAGAAGCCTGTGATGTGTATTCAGACAAAATCCCCAGGGGGGCAATCAATGTACACAATAGCCAGCCACAGAACAATGGAACCGTCTGGAGAATTGAGACAGGGCTGAAGTCATTTACACCTGATAATAGAAAGGCTTTAAATAGGGTTATCACACAATGGACAATGAGTATCTCTTATGAGTCTATTGACCTGGCTGGGGTTCAGAATAAAATCTCCTGTAATACATGAATTAGGATTTCACGTAGAAACCCTTCAGTATTTCATGGTCCATGACAGGGACATTCCATCATTAAAGGGGAGACTTAAGAATTCAGATTTTTTTTTCTGTCTTGAAAGCCCTAGATCTGGACAGCCACCCGATTAAACAGTACCGCTGCCCCAGTGGTTTGTTAAACATAACACACAGGCAGCTTATGAACTTCTGCTACCTGGATCAAAACAAGTGAGGAACACCATACCAAGGCAGCTAAGAAACACTTCAATAAAGGTGGCAATCTCTATGGGTACCATAAGACTACCCGGGCACTCGCCATTCTCGCTGCAGGATCCAACTCTTTAAAGTTAGGGATCCAATCTTCACCCACAATGGCAGGCCATGACCCATAGGGCTTTCAAGGCTCCCCCCTACTGGGGTCAATTGCCCTTAACCTGTACAGCACCATACCAGACAACACCTTGTCAGTTATTACCGCACAGGATTCCATGTACACAGGGTCCAGCACCGACCTGCTGCATTAAAGGCAATCCCTGTGTCTTGACATCTCCAACCTGTGTGGGGTCCACAAACCATTCTTCTGAGCAACTATCACTGTAGGAATGGATCCAAATAGCACCAGTCTCCTGATCATGATCTAAACTTTAGAGAACCTGGTAACATTGTGCAGAGAGCTGTACAATAGTGACCATCACTTTCAGACACTGGGGAAAAAATGGAGGTACTTCCTGTACGGGAGGTGCTTTCTGTCTTTTTGCCAGTGTCCAATCACCTGAAGTGGCACATAACCCTGTGAATAAGGAATAATAGAACTGCTCTGTGCCCCTGGGAACACAATAAAGACATACATTTTTTGGGCTTTACTGAAGCTCACAGAAAAGGAGAAAAGTGCCCACAAGGTATTTATGTGGGCAAGTGGCAAGGAGTCTTGACCATTGAAGTGTAAGTTATTTGAGACAGAATCAGCTTGTAGGCTTTATTCTCCACCCCCATCCCTTATGATATATTATAAATACTGGGCTGTAATGTTATGGTTTGTATTTTTTTTCTTAATTATATGGCCTTTGGTATTTATCTCTGTATTTTTTTGCTGACATTTTGATTAAAAAAAACTCCTTTTTTGGTTGAATTTTTGATATTTAGGTCCTCAGGTTAAAGCGTTAAAAAACCCTGCTCTAGAATATCTCGCACTTCATTTGTTGTCTTGATAAAAAATGTAATCTATAGTACCAACATCTGATTGGCTAATTTCTTTTGTCACCTGGAGGGCAATTCAACAGAGTACAATTTGTGTCACTAGATTTAAATAGAGACATTTAGGGCCCTTTCACACGTCCGCCTCCGCTCGTCCATTTTTACAAGTCCGTAAACGGACTTGTAATGGTTCCCTATGGGATTGCGTCCGTTAGCGGATGATGCATCCGCTAACGTCCGCAAAGATCCGCGTCCGTCTGGATCCGGTTTCTTGGATGGAAGAAAACCCTATTTTTCTTCCGTCCGGCGAACGGATTGGATGAATACGGACAAACGGTCCGTTTTCATCCGATTCCCCACAGGGGACCGCCCTGTCCGCCGACAGCTGAGCGGGGATCCCCGCTGAGCCGACGGACACACACAGAGCGGACCGAAAAACGGTCCGCTCCGTGTGAAAGGACCCTTAGCCTTATAACTACATGTGGTGGCACAGGTGGATATTGATGGTAGGATCAGGGAAGAGAACCTGCAAGTTGCATACTCATGCAATATACTGTAAGTACACCATCGTTTTTATTGAAATTTATATTTTTTTTATATATGAGTAGGCCAAGCCGGGTAAAATGTAGTTTGTGAATTCATCACGGCAGCAGTGTGCTTTTTCTAATAGTGTCTTCTGCTTTTCTCTCAATGTAATGAGTCTGTGCTACAATATTTCTAAAACATCTATAATGTTAGAAACATCTTGCACAGGCTGTGCTATAGAGCCATTCTGTGGCACAAAGAGAGTACAACAAGCTACAATCCTAAATAGTTGGGAATTTTTATTTAATAAGAAAATTAGCATAAACCACACATAAACCATACAGTTAGTTTCATTACACACCAGATTACTTACAGATCATTATCTGCTTCCATTGCTATATTATTTGTTGCCAATTGTTGATACTAGTTCTAACCATGTTTCAGCTTCTGGTCACTCAAAAGTGATATTTAACAAAAGCAGTGCTTGGTGGCCTATATCAGCCCCTAGCTTAGAGTATGTTTGGAAAATCTTTGCACTCTTTCTGCCTATCTAATCCTATTCACTTGGGGTTTCTGTCCACATTTTCATGTTTCCAGTAACTCATGTTGTATTTGTGGCAAACCTAGCCACTTCTGGAACGCTGGACGTTGCATGTCAAAAGGTTGTCTGTATTATATGCTATGTATTCTGCTGAGTCTTATGTGGGCATAGTTATTCGTATGCTGGCAGCCGTAAGCCACTAGCATTCAAGTACTTCGTTTTATGTTGCCCAATCGGTGTTCGGCAGTTTTAAACCGAACTCCCACAACACATAACCCCAGACCCCAGCTATCAACCGACTTATCCAAAATGTTAAGTTCCCCATGTGGTCCTCCCTGTATTACCCCTGCTAAATCTATTTGGCTGTTTGGAAACCCCTTGCATGGGGAATTATATAAATATGGAAGCCTGTAAATAATAAGTCAGTTGACTCTCAGAGCTGTGTTTCGTCCGGTTACTGGGGGGGATTTGGGACATTGCCTTACTTTTCAACGCTGACTGTGGATTTACCCTGGTTACCAGCGGAGATCGTGGAGTTTAATATTGTACTCCGCTACAATTGGTAGCAAGCGACTGGATCCAACCTTACAGCCGATAAGCGCAATTCCTGCAATGTGAACTACCGATGTAAATGGAGATGGATTATTCTAGGCTAAAGCGGCAGACATTAACCACTTAAGGACCCCCGCACGCACATATACGGCCACAGAATGGCTCGTACAGGCACAAGGGCGTAAATTTACGTCCCCGCCTAAGTGCGGTTCGGAGGTCCCATCGGGACCCCCTCCGCGGCGTGCGGGGGTCCCCCTGGCTCCGGGAGCGATCCGGGACGAGCGGGCGGATGTCAGCGTTTACCCGCCCCCCCGCGATCGCTCCCAGCCAATGGGAGCGCTCCCCCTTCGTGTAACTTCCTCCTCCTGTGTTTACACAGGAAGGAGGAAATGATGTAATCTCCCATCGCAGCGGTGTTTCCCACCGCTGCTGATGAGAGAAGACATCACAAGTAAGTGTGCACCAACACAACACTGACACACACTCACATAGGCACATCAACCTCTTGTGATCGCCCCCCCCCCCACCCCCCTGTCACAGTGTCACTGAATGCACTGCATTTAGTGTCAGTGTGACAGGCAGTGTAAAATCAGTTAGTGTTAGGTTCAGGATAGCCCCCCCACCCCCCCTAATAAAGTTTTAACCCCCTGATCACCGCCCTAGTTAACCCTTTCACTCCCTATTGCCAGCGTCACTAAGCGATCATTTTTCTGATCGCTGTATTAGTGTCGCTGTTCCCGCTAGGTAGCTATTTTTTTTTATTGCGATTTTTTTTTTTACTAAAGACATGTGGCTAAATAAATTTTGGCCTAAATGTTTGACTAAAATTTAGTTTATTTGATTTTTTTTTTAACAAAAAGTAAAAAATAGTGTTTTTTTTTCAAAAATGTCGCTCTATTTTTGTATATAGCGCAAAAAATAAAAATCGCAGAAGTGATCAAATACCACCAAAAGAAAGCTCTATTTGTGGGAAAAAAAGGACGCAAATTTTGTTTGGGAGCCACGTCGTACGACCGCGCAATTGTCTGTTAAAGCGACGCAGTGCCGAATCGCAAAAACACCTTGGGTCATTTACCAGCGTATTGGTCCGGGTCTTAAGTGGTTAAAGGAACTGCTAGGTAAGGTAGCCAGCAACAAATCCAAAGCTGTACTAACTGCCGAGCTGATGGAGGGAGACAGAGCCCGCAGCGCTACACCACCAGCAGCCATGGAAGAAACCCTCTACCAGAGAGAAATGAGGACCAGGCTGGAATTTTTGCCACAGCCTATATCAGATGCCATGCTGCACATGGTAATGGCGAATGTGCAGGAGTACGTGATGGCACACAGTCCGCAGTATACACAGTCTCGAGCAGAATCCACTACTGGGTCACTCTACAACCAGGTAAAACCCAAAATTCCCTATCATGCCTTTAAAATGTTTTGCGAGGAGAAGGATGAGATTGATGGGTATTTACAGGATTTTGAGAGACTGTGTGATTTACATGACTTGGAACGGACAGTATGGGTCCCATTGCTAGCAGGCAAGCTGGCAGGTCGGGCAGCAGAAGCATATCGCGCTGTACCCAGTGAGGACAGCAAGGATTATGATAAAGTGAAGCGAGCGATATTAGAGAGATACGTCATTACTCCAGAGGCATACCGGCGCAAGTTTAGAAACCTGCGCAAACCAGAGAAGGATTCACATGCTGAATGGGCACACAAGCTGGACCAAGCTTCCCAAGGGTGGATACAAGCCAGCCAAGCCACTACTATGGAGGAATTGCGACAGTTAATGCTGTTGGAGCAATTCTTCAACGGTTTGTCCCCAGAGGCACAAGAATGGGTGCGAGACAGGAAACCTCTCACCCTAACCGAAGCGGCTCGATTAGCGGATCAGCATTTTGATGCAAGGAGACATCATGGGCCCCTAACCAAGAGTTATCCTCGACCCGCGGGACCACCCAGTACTCTACCACCCCCCGCTCTCACAGCCTCCCCTTTTCGTCAATCCCAAGGGACTTTACCACCACCCTCCAGATATAACGGACGTGCCAACATCCAATGCCACACCTGCAAACCGTGGGGACATATGGCACGCGAGTGCACCCAAAACCGGGGCAGACCCGTCTGGAACCAAGGCCGACCGAACCCGGCACCAAGGGCTGCTGCCCATCATTATCAACGGGAGCCGGGCACTCAAGAGATGTTGAGCATTCCAGCGGAAGAACCCCTGGAAATCTTGCATGGGGTGATGACAGTCCGAGCCACAGATAACCGGCAGCATCATCGACAGCTGGTGACCTTGGAGGGGAAAGAAGTCCAGGGGCTTCGGGATTCAGGAGCTACTTTAACCTTGATAGCACCCCATTTGGTCCCTGACTCGGCACACACTGGCGGATCCGTGGCAGTACGAGTGGCAGGGGGAGCAGTGTACAGACTACCCACTGCCAAAGTACATTTAGATTGGGGTGTGGGAGGGGGGACGTTAGAAGTGGGCCTCATGCAAAATTTACCAGCAGATGTTGTGCTGGGAAATTACTTGGGCCAGATGACCTCTGCTTTTGTACCCCAGGCCCCATACCAGGAAGCCCATCCAGTGACCACACGGCAACAGGCTCGCACCACGGTTCCACCGACACACTGTGAGGCTCCGGTAAGAGACCATGACCCCCACACGACACGTATGTCCTGGGATACCCCAACTAAGTTTGAGGCCGAGGTGAGGTCAGACCCCACGCTACAGGTATACAGGGACAGGGTACACGCTGACCAGGCTGGGCTAGAGGGGGAGCGGTACACCTGGGAGAAAGGGCTACTTTACCGCATTGCTGAAAGAGGAGTGGGAGGGTCGGCCACAGTAACAACTAAACAGTTAGTGGTTCCCCAGAAGTATAGGCAAGAACTGCTTCGGATTGCCCACGACATTCCCCTGTCTGGGCATCTGGGGATGACACGTACCCGATACAGGTTGACCCACGCTTTCTTCTGGCCAGGGATCTCCAAGGATGTGAGGCAATACTGCACCTCCTGTGACATTTGCCAGCGAGTAGGCAAGCGAGGTGACCGCCACAAAGCCAAGTTATGTCCTCTTCCCATTATTGAAGAACCCTTCAGTAGGGTGGCCGTAGATATAGTGGGGCCTTTACCAAAACCCAGTCCCTCCGGGAAAAGATATATTTTAACTGTAGTGGACTATGCCACCCGGTACCCCGAGGCTATAGCCCTCACCAACATTCATGCCGAAACTGTGGCAGAGGCCTTAATGAAAATATTTTCCAGGGTGGGGTTTCCCCAAGAAATCATATCCGATAGAGGCACCCAGTTCACCGCTGAGGTAACCCAACAACTATGGAAGATACGTGGCATTAAGCCAATAGTAAATTCGGCGTACCACCCCCAGTCCAATGGTCTATGCGAAAGGTTTAATGGTACGCTGAAGCAGATGCTCCGTACATTTGGAGAGGCTCATAAAGACTGGGAGCGCTTTCTACCCCATCTGCTCTACGCTTATAGAGATGTACCCCAAGAGTCAACAGGGTTTTCCCCTTTTAAATTACTGTTTGGGAGAAGGGTGCGAGGGCCACTAGACCTAATTAGAGAGCATTGGGAGGGGGAGAGTAGCCCAGACGGAACCCCTATTGTATCCTACGTACTTGAGTTCAGGGACCGTCTGGAGGCGCTAACCCAGGCTGTGCACACCAACCTCCGGGCGGCCCAACAACGTCAGTGCCGCTGGTACGATAGGGGAGCCAGAGACCGCAGCTTTCAGGTGGGACAAAAGGTTTTGTTTTTAAAACCAGTCCGCACAGACAATAAAGAAAAAATAAGTGCAGCGCTTGAAAATATGTGTCAAAATTGCGTGAAACAATTTGCATGAATCTCATCCAAATGGGTGAGATTATACTGCGATAGATGAAAAAAACAGTACATAAATCATAAAAACAGTTATAAGGATAATGAAACCCTTAATGTGCACAATACAGTGTATTATAGGGCATGGAGGAAGTCCTTCCAAAAAACAATGTATAGACACCAGTAAGTCTTCTTAAAATATGAGACACTCCTGTGTTACTGGGGATTCGAATGGTGCACGTGATCCACTTCAATGAGCATACAAGACAGCCAGACTGGTAAACTAAGAGAATGGGTACTCTTACCGCATAAGGTGGACACCTATGCCTGTGGCACTGTGTCAGACGGGCGTGTGAGAGCTCCTCGGATGGATGGCTCTATGGAGAGTGATGGTTGGAGGAATAGTAGATCCTTTCCAGGAATCCAAAGGTCCAAATTAGAGAGTGGCTCCAAGCTTTCAACTGGAACAACTATTGTGGATATCCATGGAAAAAGCAAGAAAACTCCACATAGTGTAGTTTGTTCAAAAAGGAAAGCCTTTATTAGGCTAATAAAATACAAAGCAATAAAAACAGAAAAAACTGCCAGTCCTATGGAAAGATCTGGCACACGTGATCACATGAATATAAAAAGAGCGTGGTAGTTGGGTATGTAAAAGAACTATGTACCCAGTTCTTTTACATACCCAACTACCACGCTCTTTTTATATTCATGTGATCACGTGTGCCAGATCTTTCCATAGGACTGGCAGTTACACATATTATCATTAGCAGCGCAACTTTCTTTTGTTTTGTTTAGCCTGCACAGACAAGCTGCAGGCCATCTGGCAAGGCCCATACTAGGTGGTGGAACAGAGATGTGACACCACCTATGTGATTGGCCCCTGCTCAGGGGTAGGGTAGAGACGCATGCTCCATGTGAATATGCTCAAACCATACCATGAGAGGATAGAGGACGTGGCCGCCATACGTGCTTCCGCCTCGGAGGATCAGGAGAATCTGCCACTACCTGACCTCTTAGAACAGGAGGGACAGATGGAGCCCTCCAAGGGGGTTCAGCTGGGGGAGCGGCTAAGCCCTCAGGAGCGTGCCCAGGTACAAGAGCTGATTGTAGCTAAAGGGGCTACCTTCTCCAATTTACCTTGGTACACTCCGCTGGCCACTCACCGAGTTGAGACCCCGGGACAGCTACCTATGTGGCAATTAACCCCATATCGTGTCCCTGAAGCAGTCAGGACGCATATGAAGACTGAGATTGACGAGATGTTGCAGCTGGGGATTATCGAACCTTCCGATAGCCCCTGGGCATCGCCAGTAGTGCTGGTACCAAAGAAGGACGGCACGATACGTTTCTGTGTCGACTACCGGAGGCTAAATGACAAAACGGTGTCTGATGCCTATCCGATGCCCCGGATAGACGAGCTGCTGGATAAGATGGCACGGGGCCAGTATCTCACTACCATAGACTTATGTAAGGGATACTGGCAGATTTCACTGGCTGAGGAGGCCATCCCCAAGTTGGCGTTTGTCACCCCGTTTGGCCTGTATCAATTTTGGGTCATGCCATTCGGGATGAAGAACGCTCCGGCAACTTTTCAGCAGATGGTCGATCAGTTATTGGATGGATTCCAGGAATACGCATGTGCCTATTTAGATGACATCGCCATATTTAGCCAGACCTGGGCAGAGCACCTACAACACATAGGGGCCATTCTAGATCATATTGGAGAGGCAGGGTTAACACTGAAACCCAGCAAGTGTCATATAGGGATGGCCGAAGTGCAGTACTTGGGCCACCGGGTGGGGAGCGGGCGACAGAAACCCGAACCAGCTAAAGTTGAAGCCGTAGCTAAATGGCCCACCCCCAGGACGAAAACCCAAGTGCTAGCGTTTCTAGGTACCGCGGGGTACTATAGAAAATTCGTACCCCATTATAGTGCCTTGGCCAAACCCTTAACTGACTTGACACGTAAGAACCTGCCCCAACAGGTTGTCTGGGCCCCAGAGTGTGATCAGGCATTCCAACAACTAAAGACTGCTCTAACCAATGCCCCTGTACTTGCTGCTCCTGATCCAACTAAAAGATTTCTTGTCCACACGGACGCTTCAATGTTTGGATTGGGAGCAGTGCTGAGCCAAGTGGGAGCCGATGGCAGAGAACACCCCGTAGCTTACCTGAGCCGAAAGTTATTGCCACGAGAAGTAAGCTACGCCGCCATTGAGAAGGAATGCCTGGCCGTGGTGTGGGCCCTCAAAAAGTTGCAGCCGTACTTGTATGGACAAACTTTTTCGCTGCTCACAGATCACAACCCGTTGGTGTGGCTAAACCGTGTGTCGGGAGACAATGCCCGGCTGCTGCGCTGGAGTTTGGCGCTGCAGCCGTTTGACTTTACAATCCACTACCGACCAGGGAAGCAAAACGGTAACGCCGACGGGTTATCTGGACAAACTGAACTTGAAAAGTGATCTGTACTTCCCCGGACATCCCCAAGCCGATCCGTTGAGATCAGACTGTGTATGCCGGCTTGGTTCTGGGGGAGCATTGTGGCAAACCTAGCCACTTCTGGAACGCTGGACGTTGCATGTCAAAAGGTTGTCTGTATTATATGCTATGTATTCTGCTGAGTCTTATGTGGGCATAGTTATTCGTATGCTGGCAGCCATAAGCCACTAGCATTCAAGTACTTCGTTTTATGTTGCCCAATCGGTGTTCGGCAGTTTTAAACTGAACTCCCACAACACATAACCCCAGACCCCAGCTATCAACCGACTTTTCCCTCGTGCAGCAATGCCTGATGGGAGAATTATCCAAAATGTTAAGTTCCCCATGTGGTCCTCCCTGTATTACCCCTGCTAAATCTATTTGGCTGTTTGGAAACCCCTTGCATGGGGAATTATATAAATATGGAAGCCTGTGAATAAAAAGTCAGTTGACTCTCAGAGCTGTGTTTCGTCCGGTTACTGGGGGGGATTTGGGACATTGCCTTACTTTTCAACGCTGACTGTGGATTTACCCTGGTTACCAGCGGAGATTGTGGAGTTTTTTTTTTATATCAAACAAAACGTGTTTATTGAGCACAAAATGTAAACATACATACATGATTCAGAGCAAAGGAAACATATTCAGACCAAAAAAAACTGCAAGGTTCAGCATACATAAGAGCGACACAGTATATACAACGGACCGGAAAAGAACAAACATACATTGGAGAACCACTCTCCATTACAAGGATTACACCCCCCACTCCTCCCCCCACCCACCGTGATAAACAAGGCAATAATAACCGTACTAGAACCTAGAACAATCGGTCATAAACCAGATCCACTGGGGCTAGTCCGGGAACATTCAACCATGGGGCCCACATGCTATCAAATTTACCTCTCGCCCCCCTGCGTTGGTAAATCAACTTTTCTAAGCGGATTGTGTCACCCATTTGGGCAATCCATTCCTGCAAAGCAGGGGGTTCCGTGGATTTCCAGTGTCTCAGGATCAGCTTTCGAGCCTGGAAGAGAGCCCTCGCCACCGCTTGTTTATATACATCCTCTAGTGGCAGCGTATCAAGTATACCCAGCAAACAGTGTTTAGGATCGGCAGGGATAGTTGTCTGAAAGACTCTAGTAAGGGTATCCAGGACCTGTGACCAATAAAGATGGAGCTTCGGGCACCTCCAAAGGAGATGAGTCAAATCTCCATGATCCCTACTGCATCTGGTACACTCGGCATCCGCCCTCACCCCCATGCGAGCCAATCTAGCTAGGGTATAATGCACCCTCAAAAGAATATATAGTTGCGAAACCCGCTGAGCCACATTAAGAGAACACAGGGGAACAGCCTGCAAGGCCTCCTCCCACTGCTCCTCCTCGAAAGCGCCAACATCCCGCTCCCACCGTTCCACCACCTTAAGAGGAAAGTCCCTATGAAAAAGGCCGAGGAGCATTGTGTAGCTGTAGGAGATAAAGCCCTTGTATGTATCAATAGCAAACATGTAATTGAAAATAGGGGTGGAATCCAAGGACCACTGGCCCCCCTCCCCCTGGGCCCCAATCGCATGCCGAAGCTGCAGGTAGTAAAAATACATTGTGGTAGGGAGTCGGAAGGCCTCCTTAAGCTCCGAGAAAGGCCTCAACTTTCCCTCTCGGAAAACGTGGGTCATATGAGATACTCCAAACTGTAGCCACTTGGAGCCATAGGGCAACTTCTCCAGTTCCGGGTAGCAATTATTATCCCATAGGGGACTATACTTAGTGAATCCCTGCACCCCCTGCATAGTTCTGACCTTATTCCAAATTTTTTGCATAAGTACATAAGTGGGGAATAACTTATTAGAGATTGTGGAGTTTAATATTGTACTCCGGTACAGTATTCAGTAAAATATCTAAAATAAATAAGAAAATCCAAAAAACTTTAATATAGGCCAAAGCAGGTATGTAGACACAAGAACCTAAGCTTAGAATTATCAGTGTAGCGCTAGCCTAGTAGGAGCTGCTGATTAGAATGGGTCCTCCTGTTCTTGGCTATGAACTCCTCAAATGTCACAAACACTCTGACACACCTGGTTGTGTGAGAGCTTGTATAGCACCACAAAACCCACTTAGCAAGAGTATTCTATCGGAGAGATGAGCGCAAAATCAGATAATAAAATTTAGCCTAATCTGAGTGAGTGAAAAACGTATATAGCGCAGCACATGCAAACTAAATCGCCTCTGGGCGCTGTATCTATTCTGTGAGTGAGACCCTATGACCTCAGAAGAGATGTTTTTTTATATTTTTTTTATAATTGCTTCTTTTCTTTATTATAACATACCACAATACATACAACATAAAACACAAGCAGTAGGCACAAAATATATATATATATATAAAAAAAAAAACACCTACATAAAAATACTTATAGATTACCCCCCTCCTCGAGAGAACCCTCAGATTATTCTCTTACTTCTCCTTCCCTCTCTTCCCCTCCCACTCCCTCCCCAACTCAGCCCTCCACCTACAAGAGGTCGAGGGAGATATAGGGGGAGAGAAAAAAAAAGCAAAAATAATTAAAAAAAAAAGGGGGAGACAACCTCCCTATTTCTTGACTCTTTAAATCCCACCACCTTATGACCCCATACCATACAAACAGGAGGGACTTAATAACACCCTGTAAACCAGGAAGAACTTGACAGTTCTTTATTTCGTGCCTGTGACATCTCTTTAGGGCCCCACTTCCCATTCTTATGACCCCATCCCATCAAATGTGTTAATTTAGAGAGAAAAAAATATTTCCCTATTTCTTAACCCTTTAAATCCTACCACCTTATGACCCCCATACGATAAAGGAGGGACTTAACACCCTGTAAACCAGAAAATAACTTAATAGTTCTTTATTTGTGCATGTGACATCTCTTTAAAACCCCACTTCCCATTCTTGTGACCCCACCAAAATCGGTAAAAAAAAAGAGGGAGGGGGAAAGGGGGACCCAAGTCCCTTCTCTTCCCATATACTAAGTCCTCTATCTCTGGTTCCCCCATGGGGGGAGAACAATAAAGAAAAACAACAAAAAAAGAAAGGAAAAAAAAAAACACATGGTCTCACCCTCCCCTCCCGACCCTGGACCTCTCTGCCCCCAACTATTTCACCCCTATTTCAGAAGAGTAATATATCCATCCCGCCCATACATCTTTAAATGTATCCTGTTGATCCTTAACCGTATGTACCCATCTCTCTGCTTCCATTATCCTCTCCACCTCCCTTTTCCATTCCATTATATTAGAGTTGAAAATATATTTATTGGTATTTGAACAACACAAAACATAAAAAAAAGACAATTAACAGGAGGCGTTACAGTCTACACACATTCAAAGATATGATCGGGGGGGAGTCAGCCTGGTGGCTATCGCCCACAGCGGAACCTCCCTAAACAATATATATCAAAATGAGCCACCACAACCGTAACTGAAAACCAAAGCATGTGCAAAAAGTAAGGGCTCTTTCTTCAGGTAGAACTGTAACAGTAACCTAAAGTATAGAAACAGTGATGTAATAAAAGAAAAACCAGAAGAAAAGGAAAAGTGAGGACAGACAGAGCTGGACCATTCCATTATATTAGGGACTCTGGGTTGTTTCCAATATCTCGGTATCAATGCCTTCACTGCATTTAACAGGTGTGGTGTAACGCTTCTTTTATAAAACTTTATGGATGATGGCAACCCATGAAACAAGAAGTGTAATGGGGATTGCTCAATAGGTCTTAATGTCAATTTTTTTATCCAAGGGGATATCTCATCCCAAAATCTTCTAATCTTTGGACACTGCTACCATATATGAAGGAATGAACCTCTTTGGTTACACCCCCTCCAACAATTAGCATCCATCAATGGGTAGATTTGTGCCAAACGCGTCGGTGTATGGTACCATCTAGTCAAAAACTTGTAAGACATCTCTTGTATATATGAACCTATTGAGGACTGGTGTGTTTCCATCAATCTCTTTATTTGTTCTGCTGTAAAGTTGAGGCCCAACTCCCTCTCCCATTCACGGATATAATACGGAGTTGTCTTATTTTGAGTACTCTGAACCAATCTATGCATCTGGGATAGCATATGTCCCGGTTCCAAAAGGTTAACACACCATTCCTCAAAGGTAGTCATAGAGTTTACTGATCTAATTTGATGTTTCCATTTGTTAAGAAGAGATGGGTTTTAATCCTTCTTCTGAAGGCCAAGTGGTCCAACTCCAATCGAGTGGTGGTTGGCAGTGCGTTCCATAGCCGAGGTCCCTGGACAGCAAACCTTCGATCTCCTTTGAACTTGTATATGGCTCTGGGTATCTGGACAAGGTTTTCATTGGTGGATGGCAGAATACGATTGGGGTTGTGTGCTTTTATTTTTTCACATAGATATTGGGGGGCGTTTCCATGGATGCATTTATGCATTAGACAGTGTGCCTTGAAGGTGATTCGGTCTTTTACTGGCAGCCAATGGAGGGATCTCAGTGAAGGTGAGATTGATTCCCATGGTTTTTTGCCGGTCACTAATCGAGCAGCTGTATTTTGAACGATTTGCAGACAAGCGATTTGGTATTTGGGGAGTCCGAGATAGAGGGCATTTGTATAGTCAAGTCTGGAATTAATAATTGTTCCGACCACGACTGCAATGTCCTCTTTCGGAATAAAGTGAGTCTGTGTTGTAGGCGCAGCAGATGGTGCGATCCGCTGACTACTGACCCTATTTGTGCATCCATTGTCATGTTGGTGTCAAAAATGACTTGGTGCTAGGGGTGATAGTTTTTCCCAGAATGGGAGAGGGTGTCCATATTATTGCGGGCTGATTTTTCCGGTTGGCGTGAAACAGGAGAAGTTCTGTTTTCGACCTGTTGAGTTTGAGATAACTCTTTGTCATCCAGTTTTCTATTAAGGAAAGACATTTCTCTAGTCTAAGAGAATGATCCTTTTTGTCGCATATGCGAAAATACAACTGTGTATCATCTGCATAAGAGTGGTACAGTAACTTCTGGTTACTAATGATTTCAAAAAGAGGGCGGAGATAAATATTGAACAGAACCGGCTACAAAGGGGATCCTTGAGGGACTCCACATGACACCGTCCGTTTTTCAGAAGTGAATGGCCCCAGATTCACTATTTGTGATCGGTTTTCCAAGCTAAATCACATTCTGCGACTCTGGCTACTTCAGCTAGCTGAGTGAGTAGTAATCCATGGTCTACAGTGTCGAACGCAGCACTTAGGTCCATCAGTACCAGGAGACAATATTCTCTTTCGTCTGCTGCATCGAGGGTGTCATCCCATATTTTTAGGAGCGCTTTTTCTGTTCCGTGACCAGGATGAAAACCCGATTGAAGTGGATCGAGTAGTTTATGGGTGTCTAAATGCTGTTATAACTGTTGTACAACTTATTTCTTCATTATCTTGGAGAAGACATTTAGGGCTGTTATGGGCCGACGGTTGTTTGGATCTTTAGTATCTATTGTATCTATTGTAACTTATGTCAATAGATAGCTGGGTGAACACAAAATAGATTGCACATAGTAGTAGCATTAATTGACATGCAGAAGATCAATAGCAAAATATAAGCAGCATTTGAACTACTAAAGAATAGGCTATACTGCTAACACATACTGATAGTGGCTATGCTAGGCCTAGACTGACTGGATTGGCCCAGACCATATAGAAACAACTGAATACTAAAATAAACAAATGGGGTGTAGCAATACTAACAGGATGGGGCAATCTCTAATTTCTGTCATGGGCCGGCTACCGCTGGGGTCCTCTAGGAACAGTGGTGCACCTGGTGAAAGTATCCTTTAAAAACCTGTAAGCAGTGAATAGGCAGTGAGTACCAGCTTATTTTAGTCTTGTGAGTTCTGGGAGATGCATCCACAGGTCCTAGTCTGCAGGGAGTATGAGCCAGTCAGGTTCAGCACCATTCTTCAGCAGGAATGCAAGAAATCCAGCAGCCTAGCCAGCATCATAGCTAATTTACTCATTGCTGCTCCTTTTACAGCACTATCAGTGTGGACTACACCTCCTAAGATTCCCAGCGCTCTGCATCAAGGTCTATGGTCTTGCTTGGCTTTTTTGCTCTCCCTCTGCTGACCGGAGGGAGTGGTGCAGCATAGCTTCAGTTTCTTAGCAAAAAAAAGTGCATAAAAAGGCACCTTGATCTCCATACTTAAATACTACAGATCTGGCTAGATCAGTAATACAGACCCAGAGATAGGGCGAGAGAAAAAGAGGAATGGCGGATGGAAATGAGGGATGGGAGCTAAGAAGTGGAAGGAAGGGATTCTGATCGGTGTTAATTTTGGCAGCAAATTTAGATTCAATTTTAGTCTTATGCCTCGTACACATGGTCGGAATTTTCGACAAGAAACTTTTCCTGTCGGAATTTCCGCCAACAAAAATTTGAGAGCTGGTTCTCAAATTTTTTTAGACGGAAAAAATTCCAATAGGAAATTCCGATCATCTGTAGCAATTACGACGCGCAAAATTCCGACGCATGCTCGGAAACAATTTGACGCATGCTCGGAAACAATTCGACACATGCTCGGAAGCATTGAACTTAATTTTGTCGGCTCGTCGAAGTGTTGTACGTCACCTCGTTCTCGCAGTCGAAAGAACTTTTGTGTGACTGTGTGTATGCAAGCCAAGCTTGCGTGGAATTCCGTTGGAAAAAACATCCAAGGTTTATCCGACGGAAAATCCGATCATGTGTATGCGGGATTAGTCTTAGGACTAAAATGGAATTTTAGTTTTAGTCCCATTTTAGTCTTCTGCAATTCTTTTAGTTTTAGTTGTATTTATTCGATTAAATCTCCAGTACATTTTACTTGACTAAAACTCATTTTAGTCGTCTAAAATCAAATGGGTGTAATTTAAATTGTAATTCATTAGTTAACATTTCTCTACAATTTCCAAACACATTATATACTGCTGGAGTGAAAAATCTAATATGTTACTATTTATGGTATTGAGGTATGAACATGCACTACCGACCAGTGTTCATTTTGAAGTCAAATTTAAATTTAATTTTAGTCTTAGTCTTTTAAATGGAATTTTAGATTTAGTCCCATTTTAGTCTTTTAACTTTTGACTAAAATACCATTTTAGTTTTAGTCGTATTTTAGTAGACTAAAATAGTATTTATTTAGTCTACTAAAATAGTATTCATTTAGTCGACTATGTTTTTTGTTAAAAGAAAGTGTAAACAGAGTAATTCTTGTCTGTCAACCTCTTGGGAGTTGTAGCGTGATGACGTTACCATCATAGGCCCCACCCTACGTGTTTCTCCACAAAATAACGTCTTCTGGGGATTTGCCAGGCCAATCTGTCTGTCAACTTCCAAGAGGTTGACAGACAAGCAAACCAGGACGTGGAGCAAAGCTTGTAGGGTCACAGCGGTTCCACTATAAGACATGCTGTATCGTTGCTTTTATCCTGTAAGTGCAATTTATTTATATCATTAAGTTTGGATACTTGAAATACTGCACTATGGGAGCATTTATTTTATTTTATATTTACGAGTTCCATCTGAAAAGCGGGGATTCCAGCCACTATTAAGGTTCCTGGGAGACCCATTTCCCTCTGCTTGGTGAGACCATTAGTAGACGAGCTGGTAAGCAGGTTACTTACTCTCATCTGGTTACAAGTCCGGCTTTACTCCCTTTGCCACCCCAAGGCCGGGTCCTTCAATTCCACCGCCCCCCCACCACACAAACACACACACACACCACCATTCTCATCCTTTATCTATGACTGCTACAATAGATGAATTAAAAACATATTTCCACACACAAAGAACACTGAAAATAACTGGCTTTAATTGTACAGACTGAAAATACTCTGTAATGCAGAAAATGCCTTTTAAAGATTATAGCATTAAGAAACTCCCTAAACATTTTTAGTTCTAACTTTTTTTTGGCAAACTCATCGATAAAATCTTCATAGGACAAAGTATTTAAAAGTTCTGACTCAATGGCAAGTAAAGCTAAACTGTTCAGTCTTTCTCATACGATTCTCAGCGGGTTTTCAGGCATGCTTGTTCGATAAAAGATGCGTGACGTATAGTAAAAACCTCTGTGCCCATGAATGCAGCCTCTGTGGCCACTAATTGCGGCCTCTGTGACCACGGATTGCAGCCTCACCATTTCCTGGGTAACACGCAGCGCTCCTCTCCCTCTGTCCTCCGGCGCTCGGATGTCATGGAGCTGGGTCTGTGTGAGCAAGGTCTCGCCCCCCTAGACCAGCTTGTGTGATAGGCGGAACACTGAATCAATCTACTATCACAAAAGCTGGTCTACGGGGGGTGGGACCTTGCACATACAGACCCAGCTCCATGACATCCATGTGCCGGAGGACAGAGGGAGGGGAGCTTTGCAGCCGGCGCCGCCCCTGCACCCACTGCCGCCCCGAGGCCTGGTCTGGAATCCGGCCCTGCCTGGGTGTGGAGCTGGATTTATCTAATGTGAAGGACTATCACTTTCTCCTCACCTACAGCCTTTCATCTACACGGAGCATGGATATTGTTTTTTAGTTTCACCTATGTACTGTGTATTTGGGACTCTTCATTAATCTTTATTTTAAGTATTTTCAACTTCATTAGCGCTGCACCAATTTTGTATTTTATATCTAAATCTGTATTTGACTTTGGGGTGCAAGCAGCTGTGTTTATATCTTGCAATTGTATTTCTAGTGCAGTTAGTTTTTTTGAGGATACAGTACAAAGATTGCTACTCTCTCCAATAGGCTGGACGCACACTAACCCTTGCTAACAGCTATCGAGTCAGCCTAGCAGACTCATCAACACATAATCTCCCTACTCCATGTAGGCAGGTGGAGTTTGTTATATCCACTGTAGGTGGGGCCCGATTACAATTACAGTAGCAGAAGAAAGTTGTGAGGAACCTGGTTCCTCTATGATCTCCTGTAGTCACAGGGAGACAGCTATCTGACTGGATGCTGACCCCCATGTGACTTTGACGGTCTTCTTGGGTGAGGGCAGAGACTATTTAAGAACTTTGCTCCCTGCTTTGTGTGCATTGTGTGAGTGGCTAGTGTAGGGATAAAATCCCCATCTGTCGGACAGAGCATAGTGGTACAGAGAGGTTCCAGGGGAGTGTGAAAAGAGCAGGGACTACGCTATTGCCACTCAGGAAGCCTCCTGTTTGGGTGTGAACCAGCCAGACCACATTCTACTCCTTGTGGCAGACACTTTTGCCATCTCCAAGTCTTCTGTTTCACCACTGTTACAGGTCTAAGTGTCTCCAGTGGGACATGCCTTCCCATAGGGCCTATTTGTACTAAGCTAAACAATTAAAATATATTGCTTCAGCCTAGCTGGGACTCTGTGTGTTTACGGCCCGCCACACCATGCTGAACCTAGCCCACACTTGGGAGCAGTCAGCAGGGTTTGCCCCTTTTAGCAGCTGGTTCAGAATAAGGCACGTGGGCCACTATGGCGCTATTAGGAGCGGAATTGGTCCTAGTACCCAAGTTTAATCATTTAAAGATCTCTATCAGAATGGAGGGGGAGACTGGAAAGTTGCACTCACTTGTATCAGATGCTTACAAGGCTGATTGCAGAGCTGGCCATTAGCGCCCTAGAGGTGATGCTGCTACTGGAGGATTCCCAGGCCTAGAGCAGATTCTGGTGTGCCTAAACGGCCTTTTTGTTCAAAATGTAACAGTCTCAGAACTAACATAGAGGTTCTTCGTCCTCAGAGAGCAGGAGGACGGAAGCCTCACCCACTTTGTGGTAGCCCCTCAGGATATGTGGAACCGCCTGGAGAAGAAGGATGTACACAGCTGTGCTGACATCAGTGCCTTAAATAGGTTATTGAGAAATCAGTTTATGGTAGTGTTGAAGACTGGCCCTGGGGGAACGAAGAAAGGCGCAACCCTCCCTCACTTGTGTGACAACAGGAAAATGCTGAAGCAACCGTGGGGGTGACAAAGAGACATGAAACACTACATGTAAGGGAAGAGGCCTTGGCACCTTCTCCCCTGTCAACCATACAGACCCCCATCAAGAAACTAACCCAGAACATGACATCCATGAGGCAAAAAATGTCCACATTTAAGCACAAAATGGAATGGGAATGGAAACACAAGGTCCCAATAGGCCAGTCCTCAAGCCCCCCCAACAGGTCATGTTTTCAGGATTTCCCTCAGATGAAAAGGCTGTGGGAATTACTAAGGCAGTGAAACTGATCAAATCACCTGTGCAAAATAATGGAAATCCTGAAAACCTGACCTTTTGGGGGGCCTTGAGGACTGGAGTTGAGAAACACTGCAATAGGCCATGGTCATGCCAAGTCCAGTAATGAATGCCCTAGTAAAGGACCAGGTGGTCCCTTGCTTGATTGATACTGGGTCTGAAGTCACTGTTATGGAGTACTAGTTCTATGCAGGCAATAATCTGCCTATCACAGTGGAAGGAGTCAGATAGATGACCAGGTAGTAGAACGGGTAGGGGTCATGTTGACCTGCAGTCCAGTGAGTTTGGAAGTACCTATCATCTCTTGGCATGAAAGTCCTGGAGAAACTGAACCTACCCCGCTCGCTTGCGAAAACTGAACGCGTTCAGACAGGTGTGCACAGGGCTGTGGCCAGACAGCTGTGTGACTCAACGTGATCTGAGCCTTTGAGGCCTACCAGCAAAAAGTAGGATGACAGACAAAGTGGGTGAAATTTGTCTGGATGCCCCCAATCTAAAGCTACTCCCGGCGCCCCTCCAAGAGGTTATTTGGTCTTTGTCTGTGAGAGCCCACAAGAAGCTGCAAGGAGCCACAGTGACGATGAAGCCCCACAAAGACCTGGGGGTATCGGGGAAGTGTTTGGCAGCCCGCACTTTGTCCAATGTCCAAAGGGGTAAAGTGCTAGTCCAGCTCATTAACTTGGGAACCTTCCCAGTCCCACTCCTGAATCACAATGCCATCACAGACCTCAGTGTGGTATCCAGTCACTGCATCTCCGTGGCCCAACCAGGGGTGGAAGCCATCTGTGCCCCATTGCAAGCTGCCATGACCTTCCTGAATTACAAACAACACAGACAGCTGCTCAAACAACTGGCCATCCCCCTTCCAGCACTACCCTCTCCCTCAGCAATGACTTCTCCATCAGCTATTAGAGAAGCACCTGCTGGTCTTTGCAAATAGCACTAAGGACTATGGCTGCACTGAGGCAATCGACCGCCCAATTCATATGGTGGATACTTCACCAATTGGGGGGCGGTACCGCTATATTCCCCCAGCCCTATGGCAGGAGGTCAAGGACTTGATCTGTAACATGTTACAGAGTGGGATAATTCAAGACAATCGCAGGCCATGGACTGCCGCTGTCATCTTATTACGAAAGAAAGACAATAGCTTGCGGTTCTGTATGGACTATCACAACTTGAATTCCTGCACTCACTGGGATGCATACTCCCTCCCGGGTGGAGGAGTCATTCATATCCTCCGGGACTGTTTGATTTTAATCGCATGCCCTTCAGGCTGAACAATGTCCCCAGTACTTTCCATTGGTTGATGAAACAGTGTTTTGCGGGACTGTGCTAATCTACAGTATTTTGATGATATCATTATTTTCTCCAAATCATTCAAAGACCACATACAACACCTGGACAAGGTTTTCACCCGACTGTTCCTATATGGGTTAAAATGGAAGCCCAGCAAATGCTGCCTCATATGTCAGAGGATCCAATAACTGGGGCACGTTGTGGAAGCTGGGGGGGTCTCTCCATACCCCTCTAAAGGCCAGGTGGTACAGGAGTGGCTTCCTCCCAATCACCAAGCTACTGCTCTTTGCTGGAACTGGTGGGCTATTACTGGAGATTTATCCTCAAGTTTATGAAGATTGCTGCACATCTCATCCAGCTGTTGAGCGGTCAGCCTACACAGAGGCAGGATCTTCCCCCTTTGCTCCAGTCCCAGTGGCAGGATCCACAACAGCAAGCCTTCAATGTACTGAAACAGAAACTGGCATCTGCATCACTTTTGGCATACTGCAATTACTCCAAATCCTTACAAGTATACAGGCGGTCCCCGGGTTACAAACAAGATAGGGTCTGTAGGTTTGTTCATAACGCGGAGTTCCACTCGTGTTTTAGTTTATTAAAAGTCAGCAGCTACAAAAAGCATAGCTGCTGGCTTTTAATAAACCGACACCTGCCCCACTGTCCAGCGATGTGGCTGCCCGGAGGCTCGCTCCTCTCCTCTGCGCCATCATCGTAACTGTGGGCACCCAGCCATGACAGCTTACGGTTTCACGGCCGGGCACGCACTGCGCATGTGCGAGTCCCGCTGTGCTCTGCTATTGGCCAGCCGATCTTCCCAGAAGATCGCTGGCAGGGAGGGGCCACCTAGGGCAAGAGGAGGAGTCGCCTAGGCGGCCGAAAAAAGGAAGGAGGAAGTGGGACAGGAAGTCCCATTAAAAAGAGGGTACACACTCCCCCCCAAAAAAAATGACATGCCATGGGGCGAGGAGTGCATAAAGCAGAAGTTCCACTTTTGGGTGGAACTCTGCTTTTAAGTTGAATCTGTTTGTAAGTCGGAACAGGTAAGTTTTTTAAGTGTAGCATCAGCCAAAAAAAAATATTTTTAAGCTTTTTGGATAGCATAGGGAAGGGTTAACACTATTTGTGCCCCTGTTCAGAAGATTTAATCTCACTTTCTGTCCCAATAACAATTGGATTTTAAATTTCTGGGGGCCCATATGACAGCCCCCCAGAACTAGCTGTCCACACTGTAGCCATCATTTGGTTGTAACGTGGTCGCAAGTGGTTAAAGAACGTAACTAGCAAGGCCGCAGAAAAAATTCTACGAATGGGACGTGGAGTCCATACTATTGTGGAGTGTCTTTTTCCAGTGGAGACCTGTAACAACTTTATGTGGAAGAACCGGAAGTGGTCGAGTTTATCTCCCTTTCCCGGCGCCAGTGGATTGATATGCCTGAATCACCCTAGGATCCGGTAAGAGTACATCTTTACTTACCTCCTGATGTGTTTGCAAGATTCCTCTATCTATTACTGTGAGGTGCCGTACACACGGCAGAGAACCTCGACGGGCAGAACACATCGTTCCGCCCGTCGAGGTTCTCTCCCGGCCGTCGAATTCGGCGACCCGCCCGTCGGGAATGGCAACCAGCCATTCTTCCAGGCGGGCCGTCGAGGAAATAGAGAGCGTGCTCTCTATTTCGGCTCGACGGGCTTCCCGACGGGAAGCTCGCTGAGACCGTACACACGGCCGAGGTCCTCGCTGGAATGTGCATTCCAGCGAGGTTCTCGCTGATTTTCAGCGAGAACCTCGGCCGTGTGTACGGCGCCTGAGATCGGTGGTGAATTGAATTCCGTCCAGGATTCCTCAATCTACTTTTACAACTGCTCTTTGTTTAGCATTGGACAATCCTTTGTGTATATTGGAACCATCCAATTACATCCTTTGATACCAGTTCAAATGGACTATTAGAGATCATTATTAAGTGCTAGATATTTATGTTTTTGGATACACCAAAACTCCCTTTTTCTTTATTGGTAATATCCTCACAGATTTATCTATCAACTCACAATTCATATGCATTTCTATATACGTTTCTACATATATTTACACGTATATTGATTTAATTTATACACAATATTAAGTTGTGTTTCTGAGCGCAACCTTTTTCTTTTTCTTTTTGTTTATTTCATGTATATCACATGTTTAGTGTTGGTGCTGGATATTATTCATTTATTTAATATTTCACTTATATTTTTCAATCAATATTTTGTTCACTTCTAGCGCAAGAAATCTCCCCTTTGATAGAATATATAAACAAAAAAAGGCAGACAAAATTTATTTTTTACTTTCTGCTATTAAAACATATCCGATAAAAATAAAAAATAAAAAAAAAATAATTTCTTCATCAATTAAGGCCAATATGTATTCTGCTACAATAATCCCAATAAGCGAATACAATCTATGGGATATTTTTATGGCATTTTTATTTATACCAGTAATGGCAGCGATCAGCGATTTTTAGCGGGACTTTTGTCCCTGTACTGACACTGGCAGGGAAGGGGTTAACATCAGGGGCGATCAAAGGATTAAATATGCTCCTAGGGAGTGTTTGTTAACTGTGTGGGGGATGCTTTGACTGGGGTAAGAGAGAGAACTGTGTTCCTGCTTAGCAGAAACACAAGATCTCCATCTTCTCCTCTGACAGAACGCTGATCTGCCTTGTTTACATTGGCATACTGACGTTCTCCCTCTCTCAGAAGAGATCGCTGGGCGCCACGAACATCTGATTGGACGGACACGTTGATTGGCTCCTGCTGTGTCCAATCACAGCAGGAGCGAGTCGCACACGCCCCAGACCCAGAAGAAGCCGCGACGTACGGTACGACGGACCACCCTGCCACAGTAAAAGTACATGGGGCGGTTCGGAACCGGTTAAGCTCTACATACCTTGAGTCGATACATCAGTGCAGACCATATTGAGGCCCTGGTCAGCAGATATTTATTATGCCCTCTCCCAGAAAAGACCACCCTAATATCTTCATGGACCATTTCACACAGATGCAACCACAGAAAAAAAAATTTGGAACACGTGGTTTAGCTGTACAATTGTCTCAAACACATAGTCTCCAACCAGGGCCCCAATTTTGAGTCAAAGATACCGTGTGAGTTATGCACCTGATTGATATTCGGAAGTCACATACAATGCCTTACCATCATCAGGGTAATGGGACCTGGGAGCATTTTAACCGTTCATTGCTGGGAATGTTACAGATTCTAGAGCGGGGCCACAGGGACCATTGGCACTAGCATGTAGGGGCTGTGGTCAGGGCCTATAACACAATGCATAGAGCTACGGGCTAGGCCATATACCGTCCTTCTTGATGTTTGGGCGCTATTGGCCGACTACTTGTAGCCTTCCTCCTGGGCTCCTCAGAACACTTTACTTCCCACAAACCCAATGAGTTGGTGCAGGAACAGTGGGACCGGCTACAGAAAGCCAAACAAATAGTTATGGACAGACACAGAGACATAGCTTAGGATTTTGTGATGGATTAATTGCCACTGCACCCAGTGGACCAGGTGTTGGTGAAAAATCTGAAGTGCGAAAGAGGCAGCAAACTGGAGCCCAAGTGGGCATGCACCACCTACTGGGTGGAAAAACAACCTTCCCACCGACCCTGTATACAACATGGTCTTGGAGGGCCCTGAACCCATCAAAAGATGGCTCCACTGTAATCTGCTGAGATCCTGCAAACTGAGTGGGGATTGTTCCGCCAAACTTGCCGCAGACAGAAGGTGCGCTGACCCTGTGGATATTCTGCCTGTACAGGAAGTCCCTTTTAAATGGTCCTGCCTCCCACTGAACCCGGGCCTCTCTTGATCCTGAAGAGGTAAGTACCATTGACTCACCTGCGGACTGGTCCGAGGCACTGTTCTTGAAGATTGCCAGTCTTGCTGGCTCCTGGACTTTTCAGAGGAATCGGCCTCCAGCTCGGCTGAAGGGAGTATAGCTGGCCCTAGTGCCCCTTAACCATCTGATGCTCCAGAATTACAAGCAGAATTTGACTACTCTAAAGGTGACTCCACAGAGGACAGTGAGGTTTGTCACCCAATGCGGTCTAACCACAGGCAGCTTCCTGCAAAGTACACTGATTTTGTTGTTTGAAATGCTTCTGCCGTTGCCTTTTTTATGTTTTGTGTAGTTATATGTTGTTCTTTACCTCGTTGCAATGCCGAGGACAGCATCTGTCAAGGAAGGGTGAGTGTAGGGAGGCACAGCCTGTAATCTCCATTGTAGGTGGCACTTGATCGTAGAGGCAATGCAGTCAGAGAAGGAAATTGTAAGGCACTTGGCTCCTGTATGATTTCCTGTAGTCACAGGGGGACAGATATCCGATTGGATGCGGACACCATATTTGATTTTGGTGGCTATCATGGGTGTGTGCAAAGACCCTGAATTCCTGCTTCGGGGCACATTGAGTGAGTAGTTAGTTCAGGTCAGGGACAGTGCATAGATTCAGGGAGAGGTTCCAGATGGGTAGGGAAAAAACAGGGACTATGATATCTCCTCTTAGGAAGCCTCCCGTGAAGGGGTGAATGGATCGCCCGATCAGGTCTGACGAAAAACTGACAGATGAACCTGATCGGAAGTGTTGTGTGAAAGGGGTCTTATCTGACACCAGATTAGGTCTGAACATCTACCTGGTAGAACTAGGTAAGAGTCTACTAAATCTGGGAAATTGGCTAATGCCGAAAAGCCCAAGAAGTATTCACAGGACTAGTGGAGTGTGCCTTGATTGGAAGGGGAGAAACCCAAATCATTAAGACCCTAGGTTTGGATGATAATCTGTCTGAGCCACCATAAAATTGTGGCACAAAGACCATCATAGATGACAAAGAGATAATCAGTCTATCTAGTAAAATCAGTGACTGTTAGGTAAACATGTACAGAGAGAGTAAACAGAGTATGGTCCCTTTCACACGGGGCGGATCAGTAATGATCCGCCTCCGTATGCTCCGCTTGCTCAGCTGGGATCGATCCGTTGATCACCGCTGAGCCAACGGATGACAGGGTGGTCCCCGCACACTGTGCAGGGACCGCCCTGTCTTTTCACCGCTCTACCCTGTGGGGGGATCGGATGAACACGGACCGTATGTCCGTGTTCATCCGATCCACATATGGAAGGAAAAATAGGGTTTTCTTCCGTCTGCAAAATCGGATCTTTGCGGAGGCGGACGAGATCGGGTGTCAGTGGATGTTCATCCGCTGACACCCGCAATCTCATTGGGACCAATGTATGTCCCTTTTTAATCCGCATGAAAAATGGATGGCTGAAAAAGCGGACATGCGGTCCGCACGTGTGAAAGGGGCCTAACAGTAGAACAATATCCTGGCTAAAGTGAAAGGCTGAAATACCTTATGAAGGTAGGAGGCTCTGGGCCACATCACAACCTTGTCCCTGTGTAACAGTAGAAACTTTACAAGATAAAGCCTCCAACTCAGACTTATGCCTTGCAGAGGTGATGGCAACAAGAAAAGCCACCATCTTTAATTACAAGTGGAAAGTGGGATATTCCTGGTAGATTAAAAGTGTGTTTTTTTTTTCAGGTGCTAAAAGAATAAAATTAAAATGTGGTTGAGTAGTGTATTTGGCCACTATGATATTCGTGCTTTTACCACCCAATTGAAAGGTAAATTCATTACTCAACCACAGGCAACTCTGTGCTCTTCATGTCTTTGTTCTGCCATTGCACACACACGAGTGTGTCTATACACCTACCCTAAAACTTTGATTGACCCTTTCTTATTTTTACAACTTATTATATAGCCAAAGCTGACAAATCAATAACCAATGTGATGTGAAACATAAAAAAACATATAATATATATACTTAAAAGTGCATATATAGTCCATATGTGAACCAAACAAAAAAGGAATATCCAATTACTGATGAATCGATATGATAGTCCTATATTAAGATACACAGTGCAGCAACCAGTGAACAAATGGAAATCCTGTGCAGGGAAACAGCAGAACCACAATGTGTCACCAATCACACCTGTGCACCACCACCTATAAAGTACCAGAGGTAAGCTGTAATAATGGGCCAAAAGATGAAAAAAAACGACGTTTTTTGTGAAGTAAAAAACTACGTTTTTGAAACGTCACTTTCAAAGACGATGTTGCATACACACCATCGTTTTTTTCACAAAAAATGAGGTTACGTTCACCACACTTTTCCATTGAAGCTCGCTTCATAACTAGCTTCTGGGCATGCGCGGGTTGAAAAACGTCGTTTTAAACGACGTTTTTGCTACACACGGTGACTTTTTGTGAAACAAAAAACGACGTTTTGAAAAACGACACAAAAAAGTTTTGCCCACACACGATCAATTTAAATGACGTTTTAAAAAACGTTTTTTTTCATCGCAAAAAACGACCGTGTGTACGCGGCATTAGGGTCCTTTCACACGTGCGGACCGTTTTTTAGACCCGTTTTTTATCATCAGTTGATCCGTTTTTTCATTCGTTTTTCATCAGTTGTCATCCGTTTTTTTATTTTTTTTGGTAGAACTATATTTTTATTACATATTTTGATGAAAAACGGATGTTAGCGGATCGGATGTTAAACGGATTGTCCGCTAACATCCGTTTTTTGTCCGTTCCGTTTTTTTGACGGAAGAAAAATAGTTTTTTTTTTCGTTCAAAAAAACGGAGCTTAACGGAGACGGATGTTAATGGACGTTAGCGGATGCTCATCCGCTAATGTACGATAACCCATAGGAAAGCATTGCGGTCCATAAACGGACATCTAAAAAACAGACGAACGGTCCGCACGTGTGAAAGGACCCTTAGACTTGTTCCCAGTAGATAGCGTTCTCCAACGGCAGGGAAGGCGAGCGATCAGATGGAACGAACACAATAGGCACAAAGGCCGCGAAGCTCAGCGTGGATACCCAAAATGAAGAGAGACTCACATAGTGTTTATCGTATGGTGAATCAAATTTAATAACCAAAATGGCAACTTACAGTTTAAAAGTGCAACAAAGGACAATGAAGAGCCAGCCGGCATGTGATCTCCCATTCAAAGCGATGACGTCAGCACGTCTACCTCCCGACGTACGTTTCGCTATACAATAGCGTCGTCTGGGGACTTTGTGCCTATTGAGTTTGTTCCATCTGATCGCTCGCCTTCCCTGCCATTGGAGAACGCTATCTACTGGGAACAAGTCTAATACTTTTGGCCCATTACAGCTTACCTCTGGTAAGCATACAACTTTATAGGTGGTGGTGCACAGGTGTGATTGGTGACACATTGTGGTTCTGCTGTTTCCCTGCACAGGATTTCCATTTTGTTCACTGGTTGCTGCACTGTGTATCTAAATATAGGACTATCATATCGATTCATCAGTGATTGGATATTCCTTTTTTGTTTGGTTCATATATGAACTATATATGCACTTTGATTTATATATATTATATGTTTTTTTTTTATGTTTCACATCACATTGGTTATTGATTTGTCAGCTTTGGCACTCATGGTAATTCACTTTATCATTTTTTGTGTTGGCAGCTCTATTTTTTCTTTTTTGTATTTGTTTTAATGTATAGTCCTACATTATGAGCTGCGGAATTTAAAATTTGATGTGTTTAGTAGCGCAGTATATCCCATTTTTCTCTATTGTAACTTTCAGGGCCGATCCTAGGGTCATATGCGCCTGGGGAGGGAGAGGGAGAGAGGTGGAGAGAGAGAGAGAGAGAGAGAGAGAGAGAGAGAGAGAGACCTGACGACCCATCACAAACTGGACTGACCCATCACAGACTGGACTGACCCATCACAGAGTGACCTGACCCATCACAGAGTGACCTGACCCATCACAGAGTGACCTGACCCATCACAGAGTGACCTGACCCATCACAGAGTGACCCCCCCCATATCGCAGACTGGCTCCCCCCCCCATAATGCAGACTGACTCCACCCTTTGCAGTCCTCTCTCATTATCAAACCCTTATCCTGCACAGCACAGCCCTCTTCCCCACAAAAAACCTACCTTACTCACAGGACATGAAGCGTGGCCGCTCTGGACAATGGGCGGGACTTTTCCCATTAAAAGTGAGTGATTTATTGCTGGGACTGCCCCGCTGCCTAGCAAACAATCACCCACTTTTTAACTTAAAAGTCCCGCCCATTGTCCAGCGCGGTCGTGCTTCATGTTTGTATGATTAAGATAGGAAGTGCGGGGAGGGGGCAGTGTACAGAAATGAGAGAAGTCACGGACCTGGCGCGCCTGCTATGCTGTGTATATAGCGGCAGCGACAGGCACACAGCACAGCCCCCCTCCCCACAGAAAACCTACCTTACTCACAGGACATAAAGCCTGTAGAGCACCCCGTCTCGGATCGGCCCTGGTAACCTTTTAGATAACATTATTCCTTCCTTGGTGCATTCTCTTGTGGATGCGAACTGATAGCTGGTCCGGAGCTACATGTTCATCCACCCACGTTATCTGTGTGGTCTTTTTCCAGCCAGTGTGTAACTCTCACAAATTGTGTGTTTTTATTATTTTTCCATGTTTTTCTATGAATCCTGAATGTAAGTAACTTTTAGCCTAAAAAAACATACAACTTATTATGTAAAAACCACTTGCTTTTCTACGCATTACAATATGAATACCTTGTAATTGTATTTATGTTGCAGACAAGGATAAAAAGTTACCCAAATGCAAACCATCCCTGATGAAGTAAAATACATATGCCATTTATTTTCCAAAACATCTCGGAATGCACGCTATGAATCTTTATGGACTGACCACAGTTTGCCTCTGGCAGTGCCTCGATTACTAGCCTTGGGTTTGATATACACTGTATGTATCTATGTATTAAATGGTCTATTTGTATACCTCCAGTATGTTACTGCTTCTGTTTATACAATTTATCCAGTATTTGCACTTAATAAATGTGGCACTGAGCTGCCTTTTTCTTATTTCATTACCTCTATTTTCTGCCTTAGAAGTCCAAGGGGGCGGCCCCTCCATTGCACTTGTTGCATGTTTTTTCTATTCATAACTTCAGGATGTTGGCAGTTCCATACACCCAATTCCCATAAACAATCTTTCTCTATGTCTAGATGAAGAACAATATTTTCCAAGTGATGAATAAGCTCCAGTGCTGACTTTTGAAGTTACAGTATCCAATCAACCCTTTTTAAGTTTGAACTGTTCATAACATATTGTTGGTCAGAACCTGTGCTTCCTTAACAGGTGGTCCTCTAGATATTCCACAGTGGAAAATCCCTAGGAAGCCTAACACGATGAGTACAGGGGCCAGCAACTTACTGAGGGTGCAGACCACCACCTAAATGGGAGGGCCACAAACTGGAAGTGCTGGGGGGTCCACAGTAAAGCAAATGAACAGGTAATGCACTGGAAACATGCAAGTAAGCATTTTTGATGTCTGCAGAGGTCAGAGTGTCTCCCTGATGGAGAGAGACCAGACAGACCCGATGCATTCCATGTGGAATTCCTAAGACCAATGTAAGACATTTAGGGACTTAAGATACTAAAAAAAATCTGCTTTAGGAACTGGAGCAAAAATCCCTTGATCCAGAAGATGGGATCCAAGAACTGCATTATGGTCTGCTAATCTGTGCAGAGACATAGGTTGAAAGAAAAGAAGTGGGGGGAGTGAAGGTAGGACATAAAGCAGAACTCCAGCTTGTAGCCCCTGGAAACCACCTGCTTTATCTAGGCATCCTAGATGCTGTCTAACCAGGTGTTCACAAAGGACAAGTAAAAGGAAATTGGGAGTGCCCTTTCATGCCAGAGAGGATTTGCCATCAGGTTTGAGGGATTTGGAGGCCCGAAGTTTGCAGATGAACAGGACAACTGACTTGGGTCTGGCTTTGGAGGTTAAGACTGGGAGTAATAAAAGAAACTAAATTTGGTCACAAAAGGATGAGGCTTTCCTTCTTGAAGCCTAGGCTTTTTATGCTAAACAGTAAACGGACCTAGCAGATATAGATGCACTCAAAGTGTGGGTCACCCCAATCTGGGAGGATAAAATCTGCGTTAGGCTGGTAATTTCTGCATATCTAGAAAAGGGAAAAATACAGAAATAACAGCAATCTGCCGCCCCCCCCATTGCACACGGCTACCGCGAGGGGTTAGAATAAAGGAGGGGAAAAAATAAATCTGAATAGGGGTGACAACCCCCCCCAAATTGTGGCCTTAGCCGGTCTAGCACTATAACGTACGGAGACAAAGTTAGTGCCTTAGAGCGGGGCTCGCGCAGGAGGGACGGTCCTGTGGAAATAGCTGATGTGGAAAAAACAAAACAAACAAAAAAAAAAGGATGAGGCTTTCCTTCTTGAAGCCTAGGCTTTTTATGCTAGGGCCAATGAATGCTCTTTTGCTCAATCACATGCTTTATCACAAGGCAGAGTCAAAAAGATGCTGTCCCTCAAAGGCCAGGCATAGCAAATGCTTTTTGCATTTCAGCCAAAGAGCCCTCCACATATTCACTGACACGCTCATTTGAGAAAATAAAACAGGTTAGATCTACTAATCCATCAACGCAACAGCCAAGGGCTACTTTCCTATGAACAGGGTATCGACTTGGAGGAAAATAGAATCCCTTCTCTTGGCCCTAGTCTATTCCCATAAGTTTTCACAGACTAACATCAGAGCCTATGTAGGTTTTAGTGCACGACTAGAAAAGGTGGTTTTGAGAAAGAACCTACAAAAACGGGTGCATTCTCTACATTGTTAGTGCTTTATTACGACAGAATACTGTCGAGTTCACAAAAAAAACAGACCACTTCTTAACAAAAGACTCCCCAAATGGTTAAAGAAGAGCCAAATATTTGGCATGAGGGACTGCTAGCAGCACCAATAGAGGATGCAGGCAGGGCCGGCGCTAGCAATAGGCGGATCAGGCGGCTGCCTAGAGCGCCAGGGTAAGGGGAGCGGCAAAATCCGCTGGGGATTCGGATTATTAAAAAAACCTCCAGGATTGATTTTTTTTAAATGCATGCTGCCTTAATGCGCCAGCCGCCAGGCTAGGGGGCGACTGTCTGCGCCTGTGAAGACATCCCGGACCGCTCTGCAGAGCCGCCCTGACAATGAGAAGATGAGGGGAGAGAGCCAGGACAAGAAGCAGCCGACCGACCGGAAGTGTTGTGCTGCATGATCGATGGAAGCCCTGCATACGGGCTTGCCGCGATATCCGCTCCCCCCTCCTCCTGGTCGCTCCGGGATCTCTCAGTGCCACAACAGAGGACATGCAGGCAGCAGCAGCAGCGCGGCTATCATGGAGAAAAGCTTTCACCCGCCGATGGCTCAGGTATGGAAGCTGTGCTGCAGCCTGCTGTCATAGGAAATAAAAAATGTACTCTGCTGTGCTGTTTATAGTTCTTTGCACTGTACACAGAGGGGATACAGATATGTGTGGGGGGGACGTGCAGGGGTTACAGATATCAGTGTGGGAGGGGTTACAGAGGGGGGCAGATATATATGTGGGGGGCAGAACGTGCAGGGGGGTACAGATATAAGTGTGGGAGGGGTTACACAGGGGGACCACATATATGTGTGTGGGGGGCAGAGGGGGACCAGATATGTGTGGGGGGGCAGACGGGCAGAGGGGGACCAGATATATGTTTGGGGGGGGGCAGATGTGCAGGGGGTACAGATGTGTGTGTGTGTGGGAGGGGTTACAGAGGGGGACCAGATATATGTGTGGGGGGGCAGATGTGCAGGGGGGACCAGATATATGTGTGGGGGGGCAGATGTGCAGGGGGGACCAGATATATGTGTGGGGGGGCAGATGTGCAGGGGGCTACAGATGTGTGTGGGAGGGGTTACCGAGGGGGACAGATATGTGTGGAGGCAGACGTGCAGGGGGGTACAGATATGAGTGTGGGAGGGGTTACAGAGGGGGACCAGATATATGTGTGGGGGGCAGAGGGGGACCACATATATGTGTGGGGGGGCAGATGTGCAGGGGGGTACAGATGTGTGTGGGAGGGGTTAGAGAGGGGGATCGGATATATGTGTAGGGGGGAGGGGAACAGACGTGCAGGAGGTACAAAGAGGAAATGATAGGTGTGAGGGGCGTGCAGAGGTGCGGAGGGGGGGGTGCAGAGGGTAACAGAGGACCGGAGGGGAACAGGTATTTAGGGTGATACAGTAATGGGGTGATCTGAAGTGTGAAGGTGGAAGAATAGTGGTGATCTGAGACCTAAAAATACAGGAATTGGGGCGATCTGCGGTGTGAAGGTTAAAGTCCACCTTTGTAAAATAAATAAATGCAGATATTTTTGCAGGTGCAAAAATGTTTCCTTTTTTTATTATTTTTAGTAGGAACCTGTAAAACATTGTCACTGTATCTGTCGCTCGTACAGACAGGCAGTTACTGTACACAGTTAGTCTGTCTGTATACTGTCCTAGCCTGTGGGCTACAGCTGGTGTGAGGAACGAGCCGTTACCATCCACTATTTGTCTTCGGAACGGATCCAGAGGCACAGGTGCAGGCCTTGGACCACAGCTGAAAAAATAGGTGAAGAGGCGCCGCAAAAATCTCAGTGGGGGCGGAGCCTATGGGGGCGGCAAAATTAGCTTTTGCCTAGGGTGTCAAAAATCCTTGCACCAGCCCTGGATGCAGGTTGCTCTTCCAATTTCAATGTGGCACGCCCCACATCAATAAGAGACAAAATAGTTTATTTGAGTGTGGAACCAGCAACAACTGGTTGAAGCCCCTCAGATGCAATATCATCAGATAAGAATTTTGAGACTCTTCATTAGACAGAGACTCACTACCTCACTAAGGTAACAGGCAGATCAGACAGATTCTGCAGGTGTAGGCATGGAGGTATGTTTATAATCTCTGCATTCAGAGTCTGGAATCAACTACGTTTCCCTCCTTCCAGAAGAGAACAGAGGAGGGGGTCTTCAGGCCTGGCAGAGCGAAGGAAGACTCTGAGGACTCAAGCAGAAGACAACGCTCCAAGCTGTACATGTCAGGTCCTTTATTGAGTGTACTGCAGGAGAACATGAGAGGTTCAGCTGTCCAAAAGTTACTTACTCACTGTAGACAGATACCAAAGACCTGCTGAAGAAGACCCCTGTGTAGGGGTGCTGACATTAATCGCAGCATAATCGCTTGGCGCGTGACATCATCCTGACTTGTCCCCCCCCCCCCCCCCCTGGGAGAGTGCTCCGTGCGTACTCTACTTATAGCTGTTAAAAAAGGGATTTTTAATAACAGCTTACCTGTAAAATCCTTTTCTTGGAGTACATCACGGGACACAGAGCGCATAGTCATTACATATGGGTTATATGGAGTACCTTCAGGTGTGGACACTGGTGTAATCAACTTCACAGGAAGTTCCTCCCTATATAACCCCCTCCCACTGAGAGTGCTTTAGTTTTGTAGCAAGCAATTTCTCTGAGGTTACACAATGTTCCCACAACGAGGGGTGGGAGCTCTGTGTCCCGTGATGTACTCCAAGAAAAGGATTTTACAGGTAAGCTGTTATTAAAAATCCCTTTTTCTTGATCGTACATCACGGGACACAGAGCGCATAGTCATTACATATGGGATGTCCCAAAGCAATGCTCTATGAAGGGAGGGAGACCGTAAGGCCAAAAATAGCCAAACAGAAACTATATCAGGAGGTAAAATAGCTCCACCAACAGAAAAAGGGGGCGTGAACCGGGCCAGAGGATTCTATACTGCTGCCCGTAGGACCGCCTGCCCAAATGCTGCGTCCGCAGCCTTTGTGACGTCCAACTTATAAAATTTAGTAAACGTATGTACGGAAGACCAGGTTGCCGCTTTGCAAACCTGTGCCATAGAGATCTGATGGTGTGCCGCCCAAGAGGCACTCATGGCAGAATGGGCATCGCGCTTCAGACCATTTCAGCTGCCTAATTGGCTTTCTCCATTAGCCTTGTTTTCCTAATCTTTTCTGTAGCCTTGAGATAAACTCTCATGGCTCGGACCACATCCAAAGTATGAAGCAATCTTTCCTCTCTGGACTGGGGAGTAGGAAAGAAGGATGGTAGGACTAGGTCCTGATTCAAGTGAAAACTGGATATGACCTTAGGAAGGAAAGAAGGCTGAGGCCGCAGAACCACTCTGTCCTTATGCAGAATAAGGTACGGTTCCCTGCAAGACAAGGCTGCCAGCTCGGAGACCCTTCTGGCCGAAGCCATAGCCACCAAGAAAACCAACTTTCGGGTTAGCAGCACAAGAGGGATTTCTGCCAGAGGTTCAAACGGCTGCTTTTGTAAAGCTGACAAGACCAGATTTAAATTCCAGGGGCAGAGGGGAGCTCTAATAGGGGGATTTACATGCAAGACCCCCTGCAAAAAGGTTTTTACAAGCGAATGTGTGGCCAAAGGCCTTTGAAACCATATCGATAAGGCAGACACCTGCCCCTTTAGAGTACTAAGAGCCAACCCCTTGTCAACGCCAACCTGGAGGAATCGCAAGATCCTGTCAATAAAAAACTTGCGAGGATGCCCTACTTGAGACTCGCACCACTCCACATAGGTTCTCCAGACTCTGTAATAGATATTTCTAGAGACTGGCTTTCTAGCTTGAATTAACGTAGATATGACTTGGGCAGAGAGGCCTCTGCCCTTAAGAATTAGGGATTCAGCCGCCAAGCCATCAAATTTAGCTGCTGTGAAGCAGGGTGGTAGATCGGGCCCTGAGACAGCAGATCTGGGCGCAGGGGGAGTGGCCACGGTGCCCTTACTGACATCCTCACGATGAGTGCGTACCAAGCCCTTCTGGGCCAGGCTGGGGCCACCAGGATCACCGGCCTGCGCTCCACCCTGATCCTTCGTAGAAGGCGGGGAATCATCTGTAGTGGAGGGAACGCATACAGGAGAGAAAACTGGTGCCAGGGGCAAACCAACGCATCGGTCCCGTAGGCCGAGGGGTCCCTGGCTCGGGATACAAATTTGTCCAATTTCTTGTTGAATCTTGTTGCCATGATGTCCACATCGGGAACTCCGAATCTTTGGCAAATCTCTTGGAATACCTGGGGGTGAAGAGACCACTCTCCCGGGAGTAACTGTTGATGACTCAAAAAATCTGCTTGAGAATTGTCTATCCCTGGGATGAACACTGCTGAGATGCAGGGTACATGGGCTTCGGCCCATGCAAAAATTAGGTTTACTTCCCTTTGAGCCGCCAGGCTCTTTGTGCCCCCCTGGTGGTTTATGTATGCCACCGCCGTGGCATTGTCGGACTGTATCCTTACTGGCAGACCCTGCAGGGGGAGAGTCCAGGCGACCAGGGCCAACCGAACAGCTCTGATCTCTAGGACATTGATGGGAAGCAGACTTTCTGCCTCTGACCACTGTCCCTGCTGGGTCCGTTTTCCTAAGATTGCCCCCCAACCTGTTAGGCTGGCATCTGTGGTTACTATTTTCCACGAGATGGGGCAAAAGGTTTTCCCTTTTGATAATTTTTGAGGGATCAGCCACCAGTACAGGCTGTGCCTGACTTCTGGAGAAAGAACTAATGGACGGTCTAATGCCTGTATGGACTTGTTCCAAGCAGAGAGAATAGCTGCTTGCAGAATTCTGGTATGGATCTGGGCGTAGGGCGCTGCTTCGAAGGCGGCCACCATCTTCCCCAGCAGTCGCATGCATAGGCGAATAGTCGGCTTCTTTTTGCCTAAGACTATTTGAATCGTTTGAATCAACGACCTGATCTTCTCTTGAGGTAAAAATACCCTCTGGCATTCTGTATCTAACCGAAAGCCTAGATATTCCAACTGTCTTGTGGGTTGTAACCTTGATTTTTCTTGGTTCACAATCCACCCGAACTCTTCTAGATGCCGCACTGTGCGGACTACTGCATGATTGAGGTTGGAAGCTGAACTGTCGATAACCAGGAGATCGTCCAGGTATGCTAGGACCAAGATGCCTTCTGTCCTTAGGACGGCTAGTACCGGGGCTAACACCTTTGTGAATACCCGTGGAGCTGTTGCCAACCCGAAAGGGAGGGCTACGAACTGGTAATGACTTTGGTTTATCGTAAACGAAGAAACTTGTGATGTGCTGGGTAAATTGGCACATGCAGATATGCATCCTTTATGTCTATAGATGCTAGGAAGTCGCCCTGATGCAGGCTGGTTGTCACTGAACGTATGGAGTCCATACGGAAGGTCTGAATCCTTAGAAAGCGATTTAGGCGTTTGAGGTCTAATATAGGCCTGACGTCGCCATTGGGTTTTGGTATAACAAAAAGGTTGGAGTAGAATCCCAGACCCCTTTCTTGGGTTGGTACTTCTACAATTACTCCTTGGAGCAAGAGGCGATCCAACGCCTTTACGAGAGAGGCCCTCTTTAACGGGTCGCTTGGAAGACTTGACCCCTGAAAATGAGGAGGGGGGATTTCTCGAAACTCTAGTTTGTAGCCTGAGGCTACTACGGACCGAACCCAAGAGTCGGGAATTCTGGCCTTCCAGACTTCGGAGAAAAACTGAAGTCTTCCCCCCACCCAAGAGAGTGGGGGCGCCCCTTCATGAATCTGATTTGATGACTGGTTTAGCCGGCTTGCAAGACCAGGGCCTCTTGTTTGCCGCGGCTTGTCCCTGTGGGCGGCTATTAATTGCTGAACGCCCGGGAGGCCGTCGATACTGACGGGAAGTCGAAGGGGCCGATGCAATGGCCTGTCGTTTAAACGTGGGCCCACGCGGTCTTTTCTTGACCGGTAAGGAAGTACTTTTTCCACTTGATATGGTGTGGATATATTTATCTAGGTCTTCCCCGAATAGTCTTCCCCCATGAAAGGGAAACCCTGCTAGAAGCTTTTTGCAGGGTGCCTCTGCTGACCAGTTCTTTAGCCACAAAAGACGACGCATGTGAACCATCAGTAGAGATGAACGGGATGCCTGTTGGATGGAGTCCTTAATAGCATCTACTGCAAAGCAGAGAGCCCTAGGGAATTCTGCTAATTCATGAGTATGCTGAGCCGGCATGTCCTTCAATATATGCTTTGCCTGATCCTTCAAGGCCTGACAAACACCAATGGCTGCTACTGCTGGCTGAACCATGGCACCTACTGAGGTAAAAGCTGCTTTCAGTAGGGTCTCGAATTTCTTGTCGACCGGATCCTTGAACATATGGACATTTTCAACCGGACAAGTCAGGGATTTATTCACGCAGGAAATGGCTGCGTCCACTGTAGGGAGAGCCCATTTCTTTACATATTCCTCTTCCATAGGGTAGAGAATAGAGAATCTTTTAGGAGGAACAAAGATTCTATCAGGTCGAGCCCAATCTTGGTAAATCACGTTCCGCAGAAGGGGGTGCATTGGAAAAGATGCACCAGTTAATGGGGCCTTTAAAGAACCCAATGAGGATACCTCCGGGGCTACTAGTTCTGGCACTGGAAGTTTAAAGGCAGTGCGAACCATATCTGTCAAAGACTGGATCCACAGGCCCTCCGCTTGAGAGGCCGAAAAATATTCATCTATAGTGGAATTTTCCCTGTCTGAACCGTCGGGACTTGGGTCTGCCTGATCCCCTTGTGGGTCCCGTTCCTCTGAAGAGGAGACCTCCGCATCTGAAAACCCCACACTGGGTGAGGGGGATCTAGCCCGCTTGCTACTTGGGCAAGGACGGGAAAACAACGCAGTTAACCTTTTCTCTAGCCCACACATGGTGGCTGCTAGCATTTCTTCCGTCACGTAAACGGGAATGGGTGGATCGGGGGCCGCCTCTGCCCCCAGCACCCCCAATGGCTCTTGTACTATGCCACTCGGTGTCCTGACTGGCGAGGGTAGGGCCGTAGGAGCCTGGCCCAAATCCTCTGACCCCGATGGAGACCCCTTTTGCTTTTTGGCACCTTTAGCAGCCTTGGCTGGTCCAGATCCCTTTGGAGCCATTGTACAACCTTGGGTCACCCCTATAGCCAACACCTGACTGTTGTAGCTAGGAATAACCAATATGAGGGCAGGTATGAGAGAAATGAAAAAGAACTAATTTCTCTCTTTTTCTTTTATATTTCTCTTTTTTTTTTTTTACCCGCCTGGGAGGTGGCAATACCGAGGAAGCCTGTGAGTATAGACTCAGATACTGCTGGATCTAAGGCTGAGTCCCTTTAAGCAAAAAAACTTTTTTTTTTTTTTTTTCTGGTCAATAGTGGACCTAAGTCCTAGACCTGAAGATCCACCAAACCGCCACTAGGTGTCCCTGTGTGGCCAAAAGACCCAGCTGCACGCTCTGTATCCTTTCTTCCTCTGCCTCCAGGAGGGAAAGACCAGCCAGAGAAAAGTTTTTCCTTTATACAGACCCTGACGCTGCTGGCCCGCCCCCCCAACGCACGCCGACGCTATAAAAGGCGGCGTGCACGCGCGCGCGTATGCGCGCGCACACACGCGCGCATGATCGCGCGCACCACGCTGAACCCACATGGAGGAAGCAGAGCAGAGGAACAACATGGACCAGCGTTATGCAGCACCAACAGACACCAGGTAAGCACTAATCTTATTGTAGTGCACACACAGCGAGGAAGCTGTCCCCATGGGCTTCCTAAGAAACAGGAGTTTTTTACCAGCAATTTCCTCTTTAAAACATGTGGGGTTGCAGTATCAGTGTTAACAGGCAGACCTGGGGTGAGTAGCAAATATATAACTTACACAAGTATACATATATTTACATATTATCTGGGTAAACATTATAATCCCATCCTGCCTCAACAGACATAGTGGAGATAGTGGCTGATGCACCAGCATACTGTTAGCCAACCCAGAACCCCCAGGGGGATACCTACTGTCGAACCAAGTCCCGCAGGTTCCCTCTTACCTGCTCCACGCCGCAGGGTATTGCAAAATGCAAGAGGCCCAGCCTTCCCCCATCTCCGTGGGTATTGTCTTGGACCTTCAGGGACCGGGGTCCTGTGTTAAGGAACCCACACCCCTGGACCTATATAGCATCCTGGCATCAGTAGCGTTTAGTTCTTGGAAGAGACTAAGGCACTGGAGCCCAGAATCCAGCCCTCCAAGGAGAGGCATTATAGGCAAAACCCCACTCCAGCAGGGCCCGGGTACCGTACATCTTGGCTCTGAAGCACTTCGGACGGATCCGGCTAGCTATCCTGGGTCCCGAGACCTCCGAGGGACAGCTAGACGTGACCAACACCTAAGACACTGGCGAAAAAACTAAAGCACTCTCAGTGGGAGGGGGTTATATAGGGAGGAACTTCCTGTGAAGTTGATTACACCAGTGTCCACACCTGAAGGTACTCCATATAACCCATATGTAATGACTATGCGCTCTGTGTCCCGTGATGTACGATCAAGAAATAAGTGTCTTTTTGAATCCCATGTTACAATCCATTAAGTGCACCCCTGTATGTGCTTTTAAAAATATGTAGCTTCATACTGGTCTTTCTGTCTGTCACGTCGTGTATCTCAAACAATTCAAAGAACGTCTTTGTTTTTTTAGTAACAAAATGGCTAAGGTCTTTTCCTTCAAAAACCATGTTTTTACCCTCTAATCGTTTCACTTCCTTTTTCTTTGCAAGTTTGGTTTCTAAATTTTTTGTCATATTTACATCTGCTCACCAGTGCCTTTCAGGACAACAGGTAGGCCAAGCAAATGCTCAAAATCTTTGCCAGTCACTAGAACTGCAACTCTATCTTCCAAAGTTTTGACATTCCCATGGGCAACTGAGGGCAACAGTTTACTATCCCAATGCAAGACCAAATGAGGAGGATTTTCAAAGAGTGACTTCTATTTTCTTTGCCATTTTACTTCTATTGATGGGCTGAGCTTGGTAAACGGTAGCTGGAGATATGGAAATTTTTTGAAACATCATGGCCAAGGCTCTTTGCAGTTGCTATAAAGTACTTGCTTGTAGAATAGATAGCTGTTCTCAATCCCAAGTAGACGTGAGTGTCTGATCAAGGTGTTTTAATAAAAAAAAATTGTTGCTGGAGGTGAAAACTCAACACTAGGTGGTTGTGATGATGGAGATGAGTCTTCCAGTATACCTGTCTTATTGATTTCAGCAACTAGACTTGCCCAGAATGTTTTATTGGAAGCCTTCATGAAAACCAACTGGGGTTCTAACATACTGGAGTTTAACTTTGCAAGAGAAGCTGCACTTCCAAGAAAATATTCCTCGGAGCTTGTTGAATAAGACGAAGCTCGGCTAAATTCCATCACGTGTGTGAGTGTGTGTTTTTTTTCTTTCTTCTACCTTCTTTGTAATGTTTATTCTTATGTGAATTTTTTTTTTCTTTTGTACACTTAGTTCAATGCTAGAAATTTCGCTAGTTTGTGATGAAAGTGATCAATGTGTGCAATCCCTAAATATTATCCAATCTTCTTGAAATTTGGCATATATATCTTTTACATCATCGAGACTCTGGGCATAAGCAAAGTCATATGAAAATCACATCTTTGGAAAAATGAAACACCCTAATACGCATGTCTCTCTGCGCTGTCCTGAATGACCAGGCAATCTGCTGGGACCTGTGAGGTGTCCCAGAAAACTGCAGGGAGGGAGAGGCAATCCTAGCAAAAGTAGGAGCTGGGTACCTGTCTAAACTAGGCACACACTACCACCACCCCAACAAAAAAAAATTACATGCCAAATACAAAGGGGTCAGGACGTTCAACTTTTGAGTGGAACTCCACTTTAAGAAAATATGTATATGCACATAAATTACATGAACATAGTCGAGACGGAATATTTCCTATCTTGATTATTATATGTTTTAGTATACAAATAATTCTATGGAAGGTACTTGTTTATTGAATAACTTATGTAAATAGATGCTTTCCTCTCTTGTACGGATACGTATTGATGTATTTTTACATGTTTATTGATTCTTAATTTTTATTTTTATTTTATCTCTAATTTTAAACAATATTATCTGTTAATATTTGATGAACTTACATATACGTCCTACATATGTATGTACTTTGAAATAAAAAATTCCAATAAAAATGATTGAAACAAAAAAAAGAAAATATGTATATACAGAAAGCACTATGACATCCCTAACCCTGGACTCCAGGAGGAGACCATCACACCCACAACCCTGCCATGTACACACCACAGGGGATGCTCTCTACCACTGATATTCCTCATCTGCAGGACTCCATGATGGACCCCCACCACCACCATTTTTTATCTTTGAATTCTTCCATACTTATGTTCCTATCCATGGATTCCTCCATCTCCATCCTTCTGTTCCTATCCATAGATTCCTCCATCTCCAGCCTTGTCTATCCTTCTCTTCCTATCCATGGATTCTGCCATCTCCTTCCCCAGCCTATGCCATCCTTCTGTTCCTATCCATGGATTTCTCCATCTCCTTCCCGAGCCTATGCCATCCTTCTGTTCCTATCCATGGATTCCTCCAGATACAGACTTTTTCCACTTTTCTGTTCCTATCCATGAATTCCTCTATTTCCATCCCCAAACTCTTCCATCCTTTAGTTCCTATATCCAGACACCTCTGGCCTTCCATTCTCGATCCATGGATTCCTCTATTCCCATCCTTCAGTGCCTATCTCCAGACTTCCATTCTCTATCCATGGATTCCTCCTTTCCCAGACTCTTCCATCCTTCCTTTTTCATGGATTCCTCCACCATTCAGTTCCTACCCTATCCTTGACTCTTCCATGTCCTTGTTCTACTATACGCAGGGAGTATTTTTAAAGTAGATAATTAAAAAAATTCAGTTCTTCTAAATACTTGAATTTTTTTTTTTTAAGGAAATCATTGGCAGTAATCGTGGTACATCGCGGAATTGAAACAAATCGTTGACCATATAATCGGAATAATGAGACCAGAGATGCACACCTCTACCCGTGTCACTTGTGACATTGTCAGTAGTGTATGTGCTACTGCTCATCATAGCGGCTGGTTCCAACATCATGGTTTTGGCTGTGGCATTCTCCTTGTGTGTCTTAAAACTTGTAAGATGAGTGATTGTAGCCAGACTCTGGGTGAAGACCAAACCTGATACTAGCTAGCCAAGCCTGCAGTCCGAAGCCTCGTACACACGACTGTTTTTTTCCGGCAGGAAAACCGCCAGGAGAGCATTTGGCTGGAAATCCCGGCCGTGTATGCTCCCTAGCAGTTTTCCCGATAGGAAAACTGCCCAGGAAAAATAGAGAACCTGCCACGAAAATCGGCCGTCTGTATGCTTACCTGTCCGAGGTAAACGCGCTAATGCTCGATAAGACTTTGACGCATGCACGGTAGCATACAAGGTTAGTGTGGGGTGTAGCAAGATGGCGGCGACGGCCTTGAATGTGACGAGCGCAGGCTTGTCGTAGTTGATGGCGTCTCTGTGCTCTTGCCATTCAAAAGAACGGCAGTTCTTTTGAGTGGCCATCTGTATGCACTGCTTTGCAAGGCAAGCTTGCCAGGAATCCAGTCAGGAAAACCAAAATTTTTTTCCAGACGGGATTCCTGACCGCGTGTACAGGACTTCATACTTGTGATAGCATGTGTAAATATCAGAACAAGCTGCCTGTTTGTCTGCCTTGCTAGATTGGGTTTCCCTGTGTATGACCTCAGATCGCATATCAACTATTCTCTGAACTCTGCCGGCCTTTTACCTGGACTGTCATTGAAACACTCTGCCTGTCTGCTAGCTGCAAGTACCTGTTTACTGTGATCAGTTCTCACCTGGTGTTGTGGCCAGGCACTACAGCATTGTGTGTAGGTCCTGGGGGCAACAGAGAACTGTTGCCTTATGGGAAAGGGGGCTGCTATCAGTGAAGAACACAGTAGCCAGCTATAGTGTCTGACCCCCTGCATTAGTGGTAAGTGGGACATTATCAAAAGTCCTTTAACCACTTCCCTACCCACAGTGATATGACGTCAGCAGGAGGGATCTCCCATCCTGGGCGGTCATCATATGACATCATGGGCTTCCCAGCCTTCTAGGGGGCGCGTGCGCCCACCGCATCGCTCGGGAGCCGGTGTGCATGCCCACGATGTCTGCCGCGCACCTGCGATTGCTCGATAACAGAGCAGGACCATGGATCCCTAGTGTTAACCTCTTCCCTGCTAGTGACATTTACACAGTATCAGTGCATTTGTATAGCACTGATCGCTGTATAAATGTGAATGGTCCCAAAAATGTGTCAAAAGTGTCTGCAATGTCAATCACAATAAAAATCGCAGTTTAAAAAAAAAATGCCATAAATCTATCCCATATTTTGTAGATGCTAGAACTAGGCTTATTGCGATTTTTGTTTTAACTAAAAATATATAGAAAAAATATATAGAACAATACATATCGACCCAAACTGATGAAGATTTTTTTTTTAAATAGGGATATTTATTATAGCAAAAAGTAAAAATAGTTTTTTTTTTTTTCAAACTTGTCACTATTCTTTTGTTTATAGCGCAACAAATAAGAACCGCAGAAGTGATCAAATACCACCAAAAGAAAGCTCTATTTGTGGGGGTACAGTGTTGCATGACCACACAATTGTCATTCAAAGTGCGACAGCACTGAAAACTAAAATTGGCCTGGGCAGGAAGGGGGTGAAAATGCCTAGTTTTGAAATGGTTAACAAGAAAATTATTTTGTGAATATAGACTCAACACTTGTTTATTTGTTGAGATTTGCAAACAAACACGCCAAGTCCAGGAACTGTCTGTGCATGCAAATGAACCTCCAGCAGTGATGCAGGAGCCAGAGCCTAAGGGTAACCCACCTGATAGTTTTTCTGGTGACCCACATGTTTTCTAATTTTTAAAATAGTTGTATGCTATACTTAAAAGTATAACTAAGGACAAAGCGCTTTTTTTTTTTTTTTTGACAGAGGAGAGGTGGATAAGAATACTTGTCAGTTTTTAATGCTGTCTGTGTCCCAGTTAGGGAGATTCACCCTCTCCATTTGTCCTGTTTACAGTAATCATCAAAAGCAAAAGAAAATCCCAAATTTTTGGTTGTACCCAGAAAAGTAACAAAGGGGAAATCTCCCAATGGGGACATTCATTCTGGTGACCTGGGTGTCTAAGAAATTCCCTTAATTTCCTCACTTCCCATTTGGTATGGGTCAGATAGTGAAGGGTAATCTCTGCAATGGGACAAAGATGACAAAAAAAGAAAAAAAATGTGACAGGTGTTATAACCCTCATTTGTTCGGTCCAAAATTATAAAAAAAAAGTTTTGACTACAGATCTACTTTAAGCCGAAACCACAAACTTCTGGTTCTGAAGCACAGCGGATTAACTGGATTATATGGTTGCAGGGGGACCATCAGTCTTGGGCTTTCAGTATCCCTGCAGATGACCCAGCCCAAGGCTCGGTTGAAGCTAGGCACTAGGGTTTAATCTCTGATGATCCTGACCGTGGTCACTCAGCAGAAACTAACCTTAGGTTATTACGTCAGGGTAAACACACATCTGAACAATACTGTTCCGATTTCTGCCACTGGGCATCTTACTCAGGGTGGAATGACTCCGCTCTAGGAAGCCAATTCAGTTTAGGATAATCAGACTATCAGAAACTCCTTAGTACGCTGCCCTGAACCAAAGTTGTTGAATGAAGCCAGGCAAGTGACCATCTGTATAGATAAGTGTTTACATGTAATGTGTGCTGAGGTTTGTTTCTTTGCCCTCTAGTATGCCATTTCTCCAGCCGACCTTTCTGGATCCTCTCAACCTCTCCAGGAGGAGAAACCCATGCAAATTGGCACTACCCACTTATCCTCTGGAGAAAAGGCTGCAAGAAGATCCCAGGTACTCTACTTATATTGTGGCAACCATGGTCACTTTGTCACCAGCTTCCCTAATAAGCTGGAAAACGCAGAGAGTCTAGTGCGGGTGGGGTCTGCTTCTTTAGACTATACCAGTGATGGCAAACCTTGGCAGCCCAGATGTTTTAGCACTACATTTCCCACAACGCTCAATTACACTGCAGAGTGCATGAGCATCATGGGAAATTTAGTTCCAAAACATCTGGGGTTCCAAGGTTAACCATCACTTGACTATACCAACAGGTTTTCTTTGTGTGTTTGTTGTGTGTGTGTGTGTATATATATATATATATATATATATATATATATATATATATATATATATATATAGGGGAGGTGATCAATTAGAAAAATGTGCCAGTGGAGGGTATCATCCCTATAGAAAATATATTGCAACAAAAAGGTAGGTAGGATTTTAAATACCCCTCCAGTGATCACACAAGTACACTTATGTAAGAAAACATATGTACAAAATCTTTATTTTAACAATAAAATATTAAAAACACATGTCAAATTGTGATGGCTTGCATACTGATACCAGCAAAACATTTTCCACTACAAAACATGTATAGCTGTTTTTGTCAAGATGAGGAACTAGGAGCAACGCGTTGCGCAGAAATTAGTACAGTGCAGGTTGTGCTGCCTTGTTCTGCCCGCTGCATGGCAGGCCAGGGACTGGCACCGGTCTGCATCCTAGCGGTTGGAGACCACTGCTGCAGAGGAACTGGAAAAGCTACTTCTGTGGGACAAGAGCTTGTTCAGGGGCATTCTGTAAATCTCACTATCCCTAGGCAAACTTTTGGTTGATTTGAGAGAAGCAGTGAAGGGGGTGGCGTTTAACTCCATATTGTACCCCTTAGAAACGCCAATTGAACCCAGAGAGATGCAAATTCTAAGAGACATCCCCAAAACTCAGCAGTGATGGCACTCCTTCCTTGAAAACAGGATTTTGGGGAAGCCTGGGTAGAACATTAACATGCTGTTGGTTTCTGAGGAGATAAAAGCCCCAGAGAATGGAGGTTTTGGAACTTTCTGCTGTGAAACTACTATTTCTCCTGACATCTTTGATGAATTAGTCAAGTGTCTCACCAGGCAGACATCCTCCTTCAAAATGCATCAGAGTGAGGCATCTTTTGTAGGCAACTTCAACTGACCAGGCCTTGAGTCACAAGATTCTGTGCATGTGAATGAATATCATCCAGCCATTCTGGAAATGTGTCATAACTTGTTCTAGACCAGTGATGGCGAACCTTGGCACCCCAGATGTTGTGGAACTACATTTCCCATGATTCTCAACTACACTTCAGAGTGCAAGAGGGTCATGGGAAATGTAGTTCCAAAACATCTGGGGTGCCAAGGTTCGCCATCACTGTTCTAGACCATCCACACAAATGAGCAAGGCAGAAGGCAGCAATAGCTGGTTGCAGAGCTGAGTTTATGAGTGTCGAGTCTTTAAAATCATCTTAAAGCGATTTTCTGCTTGAAGCTCTAAACCAGTGATGGCGAACCTTGGCACCCCAGATGTTTTGGAACTACATTTCCCATGATGCTCAACTACAATGCAGAGTGCATGAGCATCATGGGAAATGTAGTTCCAAAACATCTGGGGTGCCAAGGTTTGCCATCACTGCTCTAAACAGTCAACAAGCCAAGCCACATTCATTTATGGCCCCTTTTCACATATGAGTGTTCTGTTGCCTGAAGCAAAACACCTGTCTCTCAAAAAAGTACATGCTTCTTTTTGGCAGATTGGGCTCCATAGACTAACAACGCCTATAAACGTGCAACAAGAGCATTTTATTGATTGTTTTCTACTCAAACAGTTCTCCGCCACTTCTCTCCTCCCCGTGGTGCTTTCTATTGGCTAAACAAAAACACCTGTAGCTGTATAATGCTTTTAATAAGCTTCTAAAATACTTGTAATACACTTCTAAAAACACCTGAATGTTGCTCTGCTTAGGTGTGAATGCAGCCTAAGATCTCCAGCTTTTCCTCCACCAAACACATGCATTGTGTATGAATCACAGCCCCACCTCTCTGATGTCCCGTTTCCTTCCTTTTCTAGTTCTAATACTACAGGTCCCATGACTCTTCGAGCCTCTCTTGTTCATGGTGGATAAATGCATATCCTGAGGGCAGAAATATACTTAACCACTTAAGGACCGGACTTGCAAACACACATGAGCTTATCCTTATTGAGGAAAGGATTACTTTTATGCATTAACCAATTAATGACCAGGCCATTTTCCAACACATAACTGCATTGCTTTAACTGACAATTGCATGGTCGTACGACACTGTACCCAAACAAAAAATAAAGCTTTCTTTTGGTGCTATTTTTATCAACTTTGGTGCTATTTGGGTTTTAGATTTTGCACTATAAAAAACAAAAAAAAGGCAGAACATTAAAAAAAAAAAAAAAATGTTGCGATAATAAATATCCCCCCCCCCCAAATTGTAATGTAAAAAAATCATTTCTTCCTCATAGCAGCTACAAAAAAGTGAATAGATTTATAGAATTATAACTTTTAACTGGCAATGACCGCGATCAGCAATTTTTTGCGGGATTGTGGCGGACAGATCGGACACTTTTTTGAGGCCATTGACATTAATACAGCGATCAGAGATAAAAAATGGCCACTGATTACTATATAAATGTCAGTAGCAGGGAGGGGGTTACCTCTAGGGGGCAATCAAGGGGTTAAGTGTTCCCTAGGAAGGTGTTTAACTGTGGGGGGAGTGTACAGACAGGGATTAGAGAGATCGCTGTTCCTGATCTCTTTACTTCCCTGACAGAAGGGGGGGACTGTCTGTTTACATTGACATATCCCAATTCTGCCCCTCTTAGGAGGGATCATGGGCTGCAAGCAGACATTGCAGCGCACGCCCCCTTTACCCCTAAAGCAGCCGCCGTACATAGATTCTCGCAGGGGAGCCAACCTGCCACCATATAACGGCAGCTGGTAAGCAAGCAGTTATAGGAATAAATAGCCCACTGTTTTTTTTCTATATTTTTTCTTGACTAGTATTTAGGGTTCTGGCACAAGATTGTTTTTAGTATAATTTTAATTTTCATTACAACCTGTCTGGGTTTAACAAAATTGTCAGGAGGACTGGAAGGAGAAAGCTCCCCAATGGGACCCTTAAAGCGGTTGTAACGCGCAGTGAAGATCCGGCGCATCATGCCAGAATGGAGGGGCTTCTGCTCGGGAGTGACATTACAGCTCCAGCCACTCACGGAGCCGCGAACGCAAAAGAAACGCAGCGGGAACATGTCGGCTCCCTCAGCCGTGACCGGGGAGGCCCTGTGGGAGCTTTTGTTCCAAGGCAAGCATTTCATAATGAGCCAATATGCGGCACGTACTAGCTCATTATGACTTTTAGGTTTTGTTTTTTTGGGCAAACGCTTTAAACAGTAAAAAACAGATTCCTGCCTATCAGATGTAAGTATGATTGCTTCCACAAACCCCCAGTAACAGCGCCCCCGCCTTGTATTACGGGCTCCGCTTGCCCGAGACCAACATAGCAGGTGCCACCGAGTAGAGGGGAGGGAGCAGAGAGGACACACATCTTTCAAATCCTTGGTGTCCCTGACCAGCATACCGGGGGAAAAATGTAATGCAATGCGATCTGCATTACATTCAGTGGAGCACAGGGGGGGACCATTCAGGGTGTCCCATTAAGAACCTGTTACCAAAAAAGAACAAAAAAAAACAGGGGACTTTTTATCCAGTTATGAGAAATTTTACACACGGGCACATAACCCCCCCCCCCCCTACATATACACATGCATCGGGACGCTTGCACATAAAACGCCTATTGCAATACACATCACTGTGCATGCCAGGATGAGCAATATGTTTCTAGCACCAGACCTTCTCTAACATTAAACTGATGACCTATAGGGGGCTTTTAAAGTGTTGCATATGGAAAAAATAGGGCACTGAAGTTTGTCACCACTTCATGGGCTCAGATGAATTAAGGGTTTGACATGTTGGGTATCTATTTAAAATCGGTGCAACCTCATCTTTTAGATCGTATCAAAAATTGGGTAATTTATTCCAATTATGTATTTTTATACTGAAAGTTTGCAAAAATATCGTGACACAAAAGATTGAACTACCAGCATTTTCTAGGGTGTCTGCTTACAGAAAATATATGTTTGAGGTTTATGTGATCTTCAGGCCTAAAATTCTTGCAAGCATGTGTGCATTTTCTTTTTATAGAAAAACAGCTCTGGCAGCGAAAGGGTTAAAATGTCTGGGCCGAAAATTGCAGCAAACCTGCAACACATACAGCAAAAAACCCAAGAAAGGTTTAAACCCTTTCCTCACGCTGTGCAAAATGTAATGAAACTGAGCTGGCGTTAAAAACTTAGGCCCAGATTCACATAGATGTAATATTCCGCTGCGTAATCGAAATACGCTACGCTGCCGTATTTCACCAGGCTTTACACCGAATTCTGATAGTTTTTTGCGCGTACGCTACGGTGTCGTAGTCTATTTCTCGCCGCGCAATCGAAATACGTGATTAGGGGGCGTGAAGCATTTAAATTAAGGGCGTCCCCGCGGCGATCGAACTGCGCATGCTCTGTTCAGGAATTTCCTGCCGTGCATTGCGCGAAATCACGTCGTGACGTCATTCGTTGTTTGAGTAGCGGCGTTTACGAACATTCCTATTCCCGGACGACTTACGTTTAAAAATAATAAAAGACGTCGGAAGACGTTGATATTCGACGCGGGAACGACGGCCATACTTAACATGGGCTGTCTAATATTAGAGGAGGTAAAAGGCTGGTATAGTGATACGCAAAAAAAAGATGACTAAAGGTGCCGTAAGAGATTGCGTTTGAAGTGCGAAATTTCGTGGATTGCAGGCAAAAGCTCATTAGCATACCCCGACGGCAAAAAACAACAGGAAGTCCGCCCAGTGGCCGCAATTTTCTTGCAGCGTAGATCTGAAGGCGTACTAACACGTAATCCAGTCGAATTGAAGCCCGCAGGTGTCTTCATGGTTTGAGGATTTCGACTAGCTAAAAAACGCCCGTAAGTCGAAAGTACTCCAGTCTAACACCAGTTAGACAGGCGTAATCGCTCTGTGAATCTGGGCCTTAAAGCGGAACTTTACCCATAACTTGATAAAAAAAAAAAAGCAAAAAACATATTTCACATTAATAAATATGCTATCAAATTTAGTGTGTGCTGTAAATTGCCTCCATCATTGCTCCTATTTCTTTTTGCTGGAGGTTGCCATTTTGCTGAAGCCCAGAGCCCCAGCAGTAAATCAAAGTGAAACTAAACCCATCCATCCAAGTTTTAAAAAAGGTTACATTCCTGAAATGCTAGGATTATAACTGTTACATTTGCTCATGTCCTCAACCAAACTGTCAAACCATCAAATGGCTGGTATCATAAGTGATCACATGCGCAGCACCATGGCAGTTGCTGATCAAAACTGAAGCAACTTTCTTGGCTGTAAAGGATTGGAGGGTTCAATTCTGCTTTAGGGCTAAGTGTATTTCTGGCTTTTAAAAAAACTTTTAGATATTTTTTAAAATTGTACATAGCTATACCTGCAAAAGGGGCCAGTCTGAAGTGATCTAGCAGGACTTGTTTCTGACTAAAGTTCCACTTTAAATTCTGTATTGTCAAATAATGAAAATTGCTGAATACCCAGATAAAAACACATGCAGAAAGCTACCGATCTGTAAAAAAGGTATGCTCATCAAGCCATCACAATGGTAAGTCTTTTCTGGCGATATCCACCCAGGGCTCACAAATACCTGCAAGTACATGCATCTCTGCAGCCCAGCAGATGACAGAGCTGGCACTCGTACTATACACTCAATTTCAAAATCTCAGCTGGCACATGCCATACTCCGTATAAAAGGCAGATATTCACTAACTGTACTAGCTGAATTGTTAACTATTTTAAAGCTTCAAATTTAAGCATTTTCCTTAAGAATATTTGCCTAGACTTCTCAGAATTCTGAGAGGATTATAGGCCCTATGGATTGAGTTGGTCAGCTTTCTTCTCTCGCTCCATAGAAAACCAACCTGAAACCATTTTGTTAACATCTGTAAAGACCACGTAATATTTAGCGCAAATAGCAGCTAGTGTTTTTACTTTGTAAAATCTGAGGTGTCTGGTTGCTATCTATAATAAATACAGCAGGTAAAATAGGTATTGAACATGTCATTTTTCTAGGTAAATACATTTCTAAAAAGGTGCTATTGACATGAAATGTTCACATAAAATGGAATGACACAGGGAAAAAGTATTGCAAACCCTAACAAATGTAATAATTTGTACAAAATCTTTTGTTGGCAATTACAGGTTCAAGACGCCTCCTGTACAGAGAAACTAGTTGCATGCATTGCTCAGGTGTGATTGCTTCAAATCTTGAAGATTACGTGGGCCTCCTCTATGAACTCTGATCTTTATTTCTTTCCATAGATTTTCTATTGGATTCAATTCAGACGATTGGCTGGGCAGTTCTAGCAGCTTTATGTTCAATGAAACAAATTGAGAGTTTCCTTGGCTGTGTGTTTGGGATCATTGTCTTAGTGAAATGTCCACCCTCGTTCTATCTTCATCGTCCTCGTAGATGGCAGCAGATTTTTATCAAGAATGTCTTGGTACATTTATCCTTCTTTCAATGACATGAAGTTTGCCAGTACCATATGCTGAAAAACAGCGCCACACCATGATGTTCCTACCTCCAAACTTCACTGTCTGTATGGTGTTTTTGGGGGGATGGGCGGTGACATTTGACCTCCAAACATGTGTATTATGCCATCCAAACAGTTCAATTTTGGTCTCATCTAACCAAACTATATTCTCCCAGTATTGTCTAAATGTTGTGCAGCAAACTTTAAATGATCTTTAACATGCTTTTTCTTCAGCAATGGAGTCTTGCGTTGTAAACATGCATACAGGCCATGACGGTTGAGTGTGCATTACTTCTTGCTTTCTTTGAAACAAGCTAATTGCAGGTCTTTCTGAAGGTCTCCATAAGGGGTCCTTGGTTCTTTGACAACCCTTCTAAAAGGATTCCTGACAGGCATGTAAAAAATTATGAGGAGCACCTGGCTGTGGACGTTTTTTGGTTAAAATTATGTTCTTTCCACTTCCGTATTGTGGCCCCAGCAGTGCTTACTGGAACATTCAAAAGTTTAGAAAACCTTCTGTAACCAAATGCTAGTTTTGCAACAATAAAGGCCTTGAGAGCTATTTGCTTTTACCCATCATGAGAGATTTGTATCACACCTTGGTAATGACACATTTTTATAGGCCATCAGGTTAGACTGAATCACCCAATATTAAATTGCACCGACGAGTAGGAGTGCTTTCTAATTACTGATAGTTTTCAGCTGGTGTCTTGGCTTTCCATGCCTTTTTGAACCTCCCTTTGTTTACGTGTTCAATACTTTTTCCCTGTGTCATTCCATTTTATTACACAGAACTTAATTTCTGAACTTGTTTTTTTGTGTGTATGGATTGCATGGGTTGTTACCGGCATATAGTGAAAATGTCATGTCACTAAACATTTAGAAATATATTTACCCAAAAAAATAGCGACGTGATAAATACTTATTTTACCTGCTGTATGTAGGGGCTATGGGTATAAATTACATAAAACAGACACAAAAATAAATGTAAACCAAGTTTATTTTGCTTTTTTTTTTTAAGTAGTAGTGTTCTTAAAGCACTACAGCATGGTAAACAATGTAAATTAGTACAAGTCATCTCAAAAGCCAGAATTTTATGAGTTGTTAAAAAGATGCAAGCCTATTCTAACAGGATAAATATTTTTAACCATTTCACTTCTCGTTAATGAAGGCTCACAAATGAGCAACGCTCCTCATTGAGGAAAACAAAAAGCTGTTGTCGACAAAGCGACAGCACACACACAAAACAAAAACAAAAAAAGTGTAAAAATAACTAACTGTACTGTGTTCCCATACTTTCTGAAGTTGCTTTACAATGGGATGATATGCACATGATCTTGCTGCAAAAGTTTATCCAACCTGCAGTCTATGTTGTTCAGCTCACCTCAACCCTAAATAAACCTGCTCATTGTTCAGAGAATGCAGCTCTGACGGATTTGTCTTCATTAGTCAATTTGTCATTCCAATTCCTTCTAGTCTGCAAGATCCACTAGAAGGAAGGCTAAACTTATAAAAGAATGAAATATGACATTTCTAGATGGGGAGAAAGAAATTTGTGGCAAAACATTTGCAGAGATGTAAATTTGAAGTTCCTTGTCCCCACAAAACAAAATGGTGGGAGTATTAACTGGAAAAAAACAAAAAAAATTTAAATGTCATGCAAACCTAAAGATGACCAAAAGCTTTAAACAATGGAAGGATATTTCACAGAAAATTTCTTATACAAAAACGCATAATAAGAAAAAAAGGGCCACTAGGTGTCATTATAATTTACAAATTGGCATCATTTTGGTCAACGATAATCAAAGTGATGTTTTTCTGAACAAAGTTGATGTTCAGTGGGAGGAGGGAAAGTAACATTAACTTGGTTTCTAAAAACTAATCACACATTTCTTCAGGAATCTCATGTGGATTAAGTATGCCAGGAACGGACATCTGGAGCTTGTGTTTTTCTTCCTGGGCTTGCCGAAGGGCTGTTTCCCTTTCTTCCAGAAACAAATCTGAAGTGTCTTCACCAGCAAACTCCTGTAATTGAAAGCAGAGGCAATGGTTTAACCATAATGGGGGAAAAGACAGCTTAAGACAGCATAAAAGTCTATCTTAAAGACTAAACAGGTATCAGGATACTCCCCCTCACTTAATGTACTGGGAGATACCAGCCCTCCTCTGTATCTCAAAACTGGTAGCCTGTAGACATTTTTAAATATCGCCTATTGAGATTTTTTTTAGGGGAGAAAGTTTGTCGCCATACCACGAACAGGCACAATTTTGAAGTGTGACATATGTTGGGTATCAATTTACTCAGCAAAACATCTTTAACACTAATATATATATATTAGGGCTGTTACTGATCAAAATTTTTGTGTTCGATTAATCTTTTTTTTTAATCGATTAATCGACTAATTTCGATTAATTACAACGCACATAGAGATTCCCAGTGCAGCTCCCAACAACTGGAATAATGGATAGCAGGATACAAAAAAACACACAAAGGCAGCGCTCGATGGGAATAGCATTAAAACTTGTATAGTCTTCAAGTAGGTAACACAATAAATATTGCACTGGAGATAAAATCGATGTAGCTACATAAACTGTAAAAATGGTGCGAGTAATACCAAACAGTACCAAAAACAGTCATAATAACATGTAGCCAAGTATGATAATGGTATAAAAATGTGTACAACGATACTACTGCTGAATCCAGATGAGGAGAAGTTAACATCAGTCCGTCGGCATGTAGATATCCCATGAAGGGAATTATCACAACTCCCAATGGATGGTTGTAGAATCCCAGGTTGATAGAGGGACATGTAACAGCCCTTGCATGTGACAGATAGTAAGGTCCCCGCGGCATTCAGATATGAAGGCACAGCAAAGGAGCCCTTCAGATGGACACGGTAAGCCCGGCCGGTGTCCGTGACATTACCGGATCTCCAACAGACTACCTGAAGGCCCAGAAGCCGGCGGAGAGATGAGTACCAATCAAAAGAGTTTTAATCGATCAAAAAGATTTTGATCGATCAAAAAAATTAAAGATTGATCGATCAAAAGTTAATTTGCACAGCCCTAATATATATATATATATATATATATATATATATATATATATATATATATATATATATATATATATATATATATATATATATATATATACACACACATACATACATACATACACACACTATTTATATATATATATATATATATATATATATATATATATATATATATATAAAATGGGCCAACTCCGCAGTATATAATTGGTGGTATAATTCCGCAGATACCACCTGTCCCCTCCCCCCCACAGGCCAGTGTGCCTCTATTTAAATCGTATGCTTAGTTTATTTATTTTTTACATATAGTGGAGTAGATTAAGAAATCGTAATGGAAACTGAATGTACCCTTGGCTGGGTATTAAAAATCAGGCAATATATTTACCTTAATCTGTACAAGAAAATCCCTAAGGTGTTCTTTAAAAGCAGGAATATCCTGATTTAAACTGAAGAGACCAGTCACAAAAAGTTTAACTTGGGCACTAAAGAAAAGAAAAAAAGAAAATGTTTATAAACGGCAAAATAACAGATAATTGCAGACATTCAGACATACATGTAAAGGAAACCACTTGCAATTCAAAATAAACTTCCCATTTGTTTTTGAAGCTTTCCATGTCGGTGTTGGGAGATATTTCCTCATAAGCAAAGGTGAGACTCGCCATCCACCTTACATGAGGATAAAACCAACCATGATGAATAATGGTATTTCTACAGGACCACCGTATCTGTGCAAGCTGCCAGCATAAGATTTATCTAGTAAGTGGCACCACAGTAATACCAAGAAAGGGTACTGTTTTTATTCCATTTAACTCTGCCCAGTATACTTACAACCTTAGATGAGGAGAGCTACCAGCAATGGTGAAGTTCTACTTTCATGATTACAGAATCCCTTTCCTGAAATAGCCTAAAAAGTATGGTAGTACAGATTCCTTCAGTTGCTTACTGCTTCCACAGCACTGTGGATGGCGTGTTTTTTTTTTTAGCACAGAGGCAAGTTTTATTAGACATTGTAAAGCATTCCAAAATTACACTCATGGCCACCATTCATCACTATTGACATTTGGGGGGTGGAAAATAAAAGGAAACCCACATGAAAATATACAGACTGGATTTTCTGAAAAAGCTAGTGGTCTGTTTTAGTGTCCCAATACACACACACACAAAAAAAAAAGGGGGGGAGGAGCAGCACAGTCAGTGGTGACCTGCATACTTGTTTTGGGTCAGTGACATCAAGCTCTGAAACCACTGAATCTGCACAACAAAAGTACTACCATTTTCAGAAACAGGGGTCAGCAATGGGGCCCATACATTTCTCTCACCTGTAAATCTGAATAGGATGGTGCATCCTTCTCACATGAGGCTAACATAAAAAATGTACTTTCTTTGTATTCTCAGCCTGTGAGAGCAGAAGTATCAGTACAAACTTTAAGGCAGGTGCGCTCAACCTCTTGAAGAGCGAAGATGCGCTGCAGTTTGCCCACACTGTGCAGAGCAGTGCAAGTTAGCTGTACTGAGCCAGAGACTTCTATTACATCTTGCGGATGCAGTGCACTTTCTGAAAGCACACCAAAACAGTGCAGCTAACCCCCAGGCAGAGAGATACCAAATGTATTTCGTCTGGGACAGGAGCCGTCGCTATAAAGGATCGATCAGCTTATGAAGCTCATGCTCCTTCCACAGCCGCTTGCTTCTTTTGGCACCAGCTCCATCTACGCCAATGCTTTCCAATAGGTCAGCAACCCATGATCTGGGCTTGCCGACACAGCCATCCCAGAGCAGGAGGTCAGGAGTCACCGATTGAGCGGCCCTGCTTTAGGGTCATCCCATCTTCTCCCTAAACGCACTTCTAAAAATGGACAGACTGCAAACTTCTGTTGGTTACATGATATCTAAAATAATTTAAAATGTTTACCCTCCTTCAGCAGACTTGATGAAAGTATGTTTATCAGTGCTAACCTCAGGCAGGGGACAGGTTAGTCTTCATGGGGGGGTCTTAAAGGCCTCATACTAAAACTGACGTTTAGGTTTTGACAGAGAAAAACACTAAAATAGGGGAAGACTACTATATAAATAAATTATATTCAGGATTCCCAAAATGCCCATTTCTAACCGCTTATTTACAAATGCAAACAATTTTAATCAATTGAATAGGTGGACCAACCCATAAATCTGAGCATAACTGCCACTCAACGTGAAACCTTGGCACAACACTATCAAGAGTGTTTATGGTTGCCATATTTGAATCTAAAAAATAAAATATTTGCAGACAAATCACATTGGCTCATTTACTCACTCCTGCAGATGAGGAAACGCCGACTTTAATAGATTAGCTACATAGTCTTGAATAAACATCTGATTATTGGGTGGAACTGCAGGATTTAGCGGTACACTTATTTTTCCTTCTTCTACCAAGTTAAACATGTAAGCCAGAATCGACGCATGCATTGTTAACCCTGCAGGGGAATAAAAAGATTTAGAATAAGTACTCAGTTTGAAAATGCATTCCTTTTTTTAATGGCAAAATATACCTAGCTAAACAGAGTAGGATAATCTGAGGCTCAAGAGGCCAATACGCATATAACAATGTGGTGGGTGGCCAAAAGAGGCTAAATGCAACTACAGGCAAAGGTAAATATAGGATTTTAGTTGCTTATACACTTGGATACTAGGATTTTGACTTGTGGCAACCTTCTTATACATTTTCACACAATACACTTCATTTGTTGCCCAGGTTTGAGACATGTTCTTTTAGTAACAAAAATGCAATGGAGAGGTGTTCATTAGTGGCAGCACCTTTAACCTTGACAAGCCTAATATTCTGTTTAGTTATTTTATTACAATTGTGTTTCTGAACAAAGCCATGAACAGTAAAATTACTTAAGTGTACAACTCCTCACATACCAGCAGTGTGTGAAGTATCCGTCACTACAGAAAAGATGTGCTGAAGAACGTCACAGAAGTAGGTTTGATAGAAACTCTGCGCCGCAGCTTCTTCTTGTGCAACGTTTTGTAATAAAGTATAAAGAATCTGTAATCCTGAAATAGACACATTCATTGTAAAAGAAAGGAGTTGGCCACAACATTTAAAGTATATCTACGATTAAAATGTAAAATCAGATTCATTTCCACATTATATTTCAATTATTTCTAGCCTACAATCTTGACGTCTCTAAATTTAACTTTATGAATCTCCCCACACATTTACTTCCTGAAAATCTGAGACGCGATTATTATACCCTGTTGATAGACACTCCTGTCACAGAACCCGACTTTTGAACTACAAGAACTAAAAAGAGATGGCGTTGGAAAGAGATGGCCACCAGACAGGCATCACTCAACACATAAAAGGAGATTTTTTGAAGTAAGCTTATATTGGATTGTCAAAAATAACGGTTTGTATTGCTATTCCAATGGAAAGCATAGAGACCTATAGATTAATGTAATTTTACTAAGGACTCCAATTAGCAAGAACTGGACACTACAAGATGTACCCAAACAGGCAAAGAACTAGTCACCAGTAATGCCTGTGGAGCACTGCAGCTGATCTTTCTCCATGATATACTTACCATGTCTTGCTCTACACTATGTCATGTATGGCAGCAGCGCAGCCATCTTGAGATAGTTAACCGCTTCATAACGTCAGATCCTCCAGCAGGAACAAAAGGGAGCAGAATAGTAATAGCAAACTTAGAGACTAGCAGTCAGGAGTAGCAGTGCCCTTTTTACATTACAGATATACAACTGGAGTCTATAGGCAAAGGCATGCCTGTAAACTTTCACATGGAAGTTAAATTTTCAGAATCCTGCATATGCACAATATTTCCAACAATGCAAATCTATTTCTATTCTACTTCGGAAAAAAAATAGGATTTTTGTACTCATCGTAAAATCCATTTCTCTGAGTTCATGGACGGACTCAGCAGCAATTGACCTTAGGGCATTATATCCTTCTTACCAGGAGAGACCAGGCAGAAAAAAAATAAAATAAAATAAAAGCACTGCAAGTGTTCAAAACACTTCAGTATAGCTCCTCCCAGGGGGCGGGGCCCCAGGTATATCCCTCACTCTGCCTCAGCAGCACCAGTTCGTAACAAGCAGTACAAACAAATGAGGGGAGTGTGCTGTGTCCGTCCATGCACTCAGAGAAATGGATTTTACCGAGTACAAAAATCCTATATTCTCTTCCGTTCATGGACGACACAGCAGCAATTGACCTTAGGGACGTCCCCAAGCAGTGTTAAAAAATTCGAGCAAATTAAGCCTCACCCCAAACAAACCAGAAATCTTCAACGGAGGAACTTCAACCTTAAACAGCCGCCTGCAAAACCTTGCGACCAAAGGAGGCATCCACAGATGACCAGATCGCCGTCTTACACACCTGTAAAACAGACGCTTGATGGCGGAAAGCCCAAAAAGGTATCAATCGTCCTGGTCGAATGCGCCTGCCCCTTTAGGGCATAGGCCTGGAGCACGACCTGTCTGCTCCACCTGAAAATGGAGGCCGACGGGACCGCCAGACCTTTTAGGACCAGTCACTGACACGAACAGCGAGTCCGATCTCCGGAACGGAGCCGTAGCAGACAAGTACGCCCGTAGGGCTCGCACCACGTCCAAGTAAAGTAACGTGGCCTCCGAGTTCTTCGGCTGAGGACATAAGGATAGTAAAACAATGTCCTCATAAAAAAGCCCTGCAAGACAAGGCCGCCAGGTCAAAAAACTTGGCTACTAGGAAGACCACCTTCTGGGACAGAGAACAGAAGAATCTCCTCAAACTGAGCTCTTTGAAGCACCGAGAGGACCGAATTCAAGTCCCACGGAGGTAGTGAAGGACGCACAGGAGGGGCCACATGCCTGACCCCCTGTACAAACGTACGCACCAGGGAGTGAGTCGCCAGCGGCCGCTGAAAATAACCAGCCAAGGCCGAAATATGACCCATAACCGTACTTAAGGCGAGAGTTTGATCCACTCTCCGCTGTAGGAACAGCAGCATCCTGGACAGCACGTATGTGCGGGGGTGCCCTTCATCTCTGCATACGTAGAGATGTAGGCCTTTCAGGTACGATGGCAAATTCTAAGTGAAGTAGACTTCCGTGCAAGCAGCATGGTAGAGACAACTGAGCCCGACAGGCCACGGTCCTTCAGCACCTGGCTCTCAACAGCCATGCCGTTAAAGCCAGCGACTGTAAAGCAGGGTGAAAGATCGGACCCTGCGATAGAAGATCTTCTCTCAGGGGTAGACGCCAAGGGACGTCTGCCACCAGACGCACCAGGTCCGCGTACCAGGAACGGCATGGCCAATCTGGGGCAATCAGGATCGTTGAAATCCCCCCGGCTTCCACTCTGCGCAGCAGGCGTGGAAGAAGCTTGAGAGGAGGGAAGGCGTAGATTAGGCGATCGTGACCCCATGGAGCCACCAACGCATCTCACGCGTCCGCCCACGGGTCTCTTGACCTGGCCACGAACCGTGACACCTTCTGATTGAGACGGGACGCCAGAAGGTCCACGTCTGGAGTGCCCCATTTTTGCCAGACTTGGCAACATCTCCGGGTGTAGTGACCACTCTCCTTCGTCTAGTGTTTGGCGACTTAGGTAGTCAGCTTGCCAATTCTGTACCCCCAGAATATACACGGCCGACAGAGCCAGAATGAACCTTGCGGCCCACCGAAGGATGTGCGCGACTTCAGGTCGCTGCAACAAAGCTCCGTGTGCCTCCCTGATGATTGATTTACGCCACGGCCGTAGTGTTTGTCAGACTGGATCCTGACTGGTCGGTCCTGTAAACCCAGGGACCACTTGGCGAGGCACAACCCGATTGCCCGGAGCTACAGGACATTGATTGGAAGGCGGGACTCCTCCCGAGTCTAGCGCCCCTGGGCTGACTGGGTACCCCAGACACCCCCCCAGCCGGAGAGGCTGGTATCCGTCGTGACCACTGTCAAAATGGCACGGCAGAAACGACTTCCCGCCTCAAAGCACCAGAGACGTTAGCCACCACACCAGGGGGGACTTGATCAGTCGTCAAACCCGAATCTGGCAATCCAGAGACGAAGGGAGCTTGTCCCAACGTGACAGAATCTCCTTCTGTAACACACGGGTGTGGAATTGGGTATATGGGACTGCCTCGTAAGAGGCCACTATTACACCCAGAACCCTCATGCAGAATGGAAGCGATTACCACTACTGGGTCGTCAACTGCTGCACCTGAAGTTTTTTCGGTGGGAGGAAAACTCTCGCCTCCGAGGAATCTAGGACTAACCCCAAGTATTCCAGTCGCTGAGACGGTACCCACACTGACTTCTGGACATTCAGAAGCCAGCCGAATTCTCGGAGGGTCTGGCAGGTGATGGCCACATCTTCTTCTAACTCTGAGCTTGAGGAAGCTCTCAGGAGAAGGTCGTCCAATTATCTATCGGTCCCGCGCTGCCTCAGCAGGGCTAGAATCGGGGCGAGCACCTTGGTGAAGGCCCTTGGTGCCAAGGCCAGTGCGAACAGGAGGGCCACAAATTGAAAGTGGTCCTCACCGATGGCAAAGCGCAGAAATCTCTGGTGCTTTGTGCATATGGGAACATGCAGGTATGCGTTTATGATGTCCAAGGACGCCATAAAGTCCCACTGATGGAGCGCTGCCACTACTGAGCGAATTGACTCCACCCTGAATTTTTGCACTTTGACAAAACAATTGAGGGTCTTGAGGTCCAGGATTGGATGGACCCGTTGCTTCTTGTGGACTACAAACAGATTGGAGTAAAACCCCTAAAACTGTTCCATCGAGGGAACCGGCACAATCACTCCCCTGGCCAGTAAGATCATGGACAGCCCCCGACAGATCCTTCCGGCGAACCGGAGGAAGTTAGAGGTTGTAAGGAAATAATCTGTTTGGTGGACAAGAGAAACTCTTGTAACCCGAGGAAACTACCTCGCAAACCCAACGGTCGGAAAAATTAGACCTCCACCGAGCCGCGAATTCACAGGTGGGTGCCGACCTTCATGCGGAAGCAGGTTTGTCCGCAGGCTTGTTAGGCTTGCGGTACCAGGTGCGCTTCTGCCCTGCAGCGGGCGCCTTAGCACCTTGAAAACGTTTTCCTGCCGCACTTGGCAGGTGAAAAAACCGCTTGGGGGTAGTCAATGAGGGACCTTGCTTACGCCGAGGTTCCTTACCCTTCCCAGATTGTGAGAGCAGTGTGCCCTTACCACCTGTGGCATCCTTTATGATGTCATCCAGGGACACCCCAAAAAGCCGTTCACCCTTAAAGGTAAATCCACCAAAGACCTTGTTTGAGGACTGGTCCGCGGTCAACCTTTCAGCCACACAAGGCGGCGTAGTATCACCAGGTAGGTGGAGGCCCTGGAGAGCAAGGGGAGCGTATCCAGGGCCAATTCACAGACAAACTACAGGCCCTGCACCAACTGGTCAGCCAGGCCCACACAGAGCTCAGGAGCAGTATGCGCCTCCAGCTCTTGCAGCAGGGACTTTGCCCGCTCGGTAATTGTCTGACACTAGAGCTCTGGCCAAAACTGGTCTCACTGCCGACCCCACTACTGTGAACATAGAGCGGGCCACAGCCTCAGCTCTCCTATCTGCGGGGTCCACAAAGGCGGGAGCCCCTTTAACAGATAACATGGTAGACTTGTTTAGTCTGAGCATAGGGGGGTCCGCTGACAGAGGACTTTTTTTTCCCCAAGTTTCCCCCAAGAGGATAATGGACCGCAAAGTAATTTGGTACATCAAAAAGTTTCTGCAGCCGATCCCATTCCTTGTATAATACTTTGTCCAGGTATGGAGCACAAGGAAAAACTTGTTTTGCGGTGCGGGCGGCTTGCGGAACCCCAAAAGGGACCGGCATTTTCTGTCTCCGCCATCCCCAAATTTTTTGAGTATCCTGCACCACAGTGATAAAAGCTCCAACAAAACGCCTCAAGCGCTGACCCTGAGCAGAGTCATCCTCACAGACCATGTGGGCTAAGCCTGGATATCTGACATGACAGAACCAGAGCCAGCAGCAGTGGTATGGTTCCATGTCAGAGCCAGCCCCAGAAGCAGGCGCAGGGAGTTTTTTTTAACCCCGCTTCTGGCCATTTGTCACTTCAATCCTGGTGAAAAAACGCCTCAGGGACTGCCATCATAGCCTCAACAGAGGCGGCAGGCGCACTAAGGGTTAACTCAGGCATGGTTAGGGCAGAAGCCTCTGTTCAGACTCCATGTTGACCCACCGTTATGCCTCCTTAGTACTGCAAGGTAGACCACCCACAGGCCACCCTCCCGGCTGCAAAATAGAGAGCAGGGGACCCCCAGGTAACTCACCACCCGGCCAGGCTGTAGTGCTGCTGAAGAGCCGAGTGCCATCCGCGCCGTCCCTCAGGAAGCAATTCGCAGGCTGCAAAATGGCGGCCATACACGTGTTTAAAGCAACTGACACAGCAGAAAACACAGCCTAGCACACACAGCATCTCCAGTACAACAAATTAATAAGGGAGAAGCTGCTGCCCCAGGTGAGCACACCTAAACAATCAATGTCCACTCAGAAACAGGTGGGTGCTGGCAATGCATGAGGCAAAGGCAGGGTATGGACAGCCGCACACCAATGAATCTTAAAAAAGTACGCCTTTAATGGTAAAAAAGGAAAGGCACTACAAAAAATGAATAGCACCACACAGCAGCACAGCCCCCGTAGTGACAGAGCCCCAGGCGGACCCCCCCCCCCCCCCTTACAGCCGCCACCCAGCATGGGAAAGGAGGGAGAGGAAAGCAGGGCGGACCCTCATTTGACCTCCCTAGGAAAGCACCAGCCATACCACCTTGCCAAGACAAGGGGCCCACTACTTACACATCCTGCGACCACCGGCTGAGGCATTCTGGACAGAACCAACGTCCGCTAAACGGCATGGCTGTCGGCCAGACCCACTGACAAAGAAAAAGACACCGGTCATATGTGTGCCCTGGAACATGTAGTTCCCCGGCCACCCCTGGAGCAACGGGGAATGTCGTGGACGACCCAGAGCTGAGGGCCGGCACACGCTCAATGGCCGAGCATGGGGGGCCTAGAAGGATCAAGATCCAGCCTGCCACCCAGTCGGCAGTTGATAGTAGATCTCAAGATCAAAAAATGCAGGAACAAAAACAAAATAAAAGCGAAAAAAAAAAAAAAAAAAAAAAATCGCAGAGTACATGGGCTCCAGCAAGGCCATGTCTACTCCTGACACTAGGCAGAAAAAAACTGGTGCTGCTGAGGCAGAGTGAGGGATATACCTGGGGGCCCGGCCCCCTGGCAGGAGCTATACTGAGAAGTGTTTTTAACACTTGCAATGCTTTTTTTCTGCCTAGTCTCTCCTGGAAGGAAGGATATAATACCCCAAGGTCAATTGCTGCTGTGTCTGTCCATGAACAGAAGAGAAAACAGAGCGATTAGGCTGACCACACATATATACTGCCCTTAGTGAGGATTCATTATGAACATGTAGGCATAGCATACGACAACTGGTATATTTTCCTACCTGTATCTGCAACATTTCGCATTGTGTGTTTAAAAGCCCAAATTATAGAGTCCAAAACCAACTTAAACTGTGCCGGAGGTATGGCCAGGAAAGCAGGGAAGCAGTGGGAATTTACAGCTTGTAAAAGCAAAAAAAAGTTTGTCCTGTGGTCTGGGTACTCTTCAAAGTCCTGTACAAAATAAAAAACGGATGCTGTAGATTAGCTTTCATTTAATTTTTTACCTCAAGTTTTAGATCATTCCTTAGTATGAAAACCAGTGCTAAGGGGGTTAATACATGCTTCTAGTCATACAGCCTTTTAGTTTACCAGATTTTTCACACAAGTTAACAGACATAGATGTTAACAACTATGCCTTTACATGTTGTTCCAATGCTTGTCACTGAGAGCAAAGCTCATCTTATTGCACCGGTAGAAACACCTGCGCGTACCCACAGGTACCGTATTTTTCGCTCTATAAGACGCACCTGACCATAAGACGCACCTAGGTTTTAGAGGAGGAAAACAAGAAAAAAAAATTCTTAACCAAATAGTGTACTAAAATATTTAACCAGTGCCAAAGAAATGCAGCCTGACCTGTGCCAATTAAATGCAGCCCGACCTGTGCCAAAGAAACGCACACTGACCTGTGTCATCGCTCTGGCTGACAGAAAGGGGGGCTGATAGAAAGTGGTGGGCTGACAGAGGGGGAGGGGGGTGCTGAATGACAGAGGGGGGCTGATAGAGAAAAGTGTGCTGACTGACAGAGGTGGAGGGGGGCTGACCGACAGAGGGGGAAGGAGCTGACAGAGTGATAAGAGGGAGACCTTTAGGAGACACACAGCCAGCAGGCAGAGAGGCAGGACTCACGTGCAGCTGTTCTGGTCGCCATACAATGCGATCATTCATAGACTAGCCCCGTCTCCGCATGTGACACGCTCTGCTGGGACCAATCGCGGACGAGCATGTCAGGCACCCACAAATTACTGTGTTTGGCCAATCACAGGGCACTCGTCTCCCATCGCTAAGCTGGGCTCACAATGTGCCGGCCGCCGGGTGCTGCATTTGTGCGGGAGGCAACAGTGGGAAATACTT